>JAACJT020022653.1:0-33316 GCA_009936485.2 Gymnarchus niloticus | reverse complement strand
AGAGAGTTGTTTGTCTCCTTAAGCAAGTTACCGGGGGTTAAGGGGTGGTGGAGCAGGGGGGGGGGGGGGGCGGGGGGGGGGGGGGGGGGGGGGGGGGGGGGGGGGGGGCAGAGTGGAGAGCAGATACCACAGCTGAGCTAAGATCTTCCTGCTCGGGATTGGCTCTGATGTACACACAGGAGGATTGCAATGAGTAGACGTGCTTGGGGGGCTAAATATCAGCGCACCCACCTACTGGGGACCACCTACTTGGGGCATTTATTGGGGAATCCCCGGAGTGGAAGTGGGGGTGATAGACAAAGAGACAATCTTTACATGCACCCATTACATCAGTATAGGCAGCTCCCCATTCCATTTCCTCTTGCTCACTTTGCCGCAAAAGGAACAAAAAATAAATAAATAAACGGACAGTGGAAATAATAGATTACAGAGTGACAATTTCATCCGGCCTCCCATGTGCTGCCTCTCCATAGCCACACAGGGTAATTCTATTAGACATCTCCAGACCTTGTAAGCCAACTGAATAAGTCTTAATTCTGCTTTCATTACTGGCAGAACTGGGCCATTACTGCCTGGGCAAGGGGGGGGGGGGGGGGGCTGTGTGTGTTCTGGGCCCCATAACGAACTACACCCAAGGCTCATTCAGAAGTCAGAAAACGGAGGGCCCCGGGGAACGCAACGGTAAACCAGAAAAGTACTACGGTGCCCATTGTCATGGGAACGTCTGCAGAATGGACACTGCTTATCGATACGTGGTGAATTTCTGTATGGCAGGAAAACATCTGGAATACATCTAGATTATGAGCAGCTGTTTAGCAGCACAGGAGCAGTAGAAGATTACAGGTCAGTGCGTTCGGTAGCAGTCTAAGAACATCATGCAGGCTCGGGAGGAGGGTGGGGCGTTATTAATGAAGAAAAAGACCAGACAGGAAGTGATGAATGAAAGAAGGGGGCATGATGAATGAAAGGGGCAGGGACTGAGGAAGGAAATGGGGGGACGGAGTGTGATGGTTGAATGGTGACAGGTGTGCACCTTGCAGTGCCTCCTTGGCACGGTCCAGCTCCTGCTCTTTGTGGACCAGCTGCACGCGGAGCTCGGTGGCTGACAGCAGCTCAGGGGAGCAGCCGACGTGTGGGTCCTCCAGCTCCTTGGTGAGCACGTCCTTCATCTGCCTCAGCAGGTGGACCTCCTCCTGGAGCCGCGCCACCTCCTCCCTCAGCAGCACTGAGTGTGGGGGGAGGAGACTGAGGTTAGCATCCAATAAAACGGGGGGAGGAGACTGAGGTTAGCATCCAGCCAATAAAACGGGGGGAGGAGAATGAGGTTAGCATCCAGCCAATAACCCAGGGGGAGGAGACTGAGGTTAGCATCCAGCCAATGAAACAGGGGAGGAGACTGAGGTTAGCATCCAGCCAATAATCCAGGAGTAAGGCTGGGCCAAAGACAGGTACTGGGGAACCGAATCTAAGGTGAAGAAAGATACTTCAATCCAGAATATTGACACTGACATATCACGTAGCCGTGACTGAGCTGGCTGTCCTGCACAAACACGATGGGGGGTCAATTCAAAGAGCGGGGTGCTCCCATGTTTGGGGACGTCTTTTAAGAAAAACAAACATATGCAAGACAACATAAACACATTAACCTGAAGTAAGGTAAGCGAGAATGCCCTGGGTAGGAAAGAAGGTAACAAGGATTCTACAAAAGCAATAAAAACAACTCCGGCACAGATACGACTGATATATTTATGGACTTAACACTTCAGCACGATACCAGCGTGTCTGAATATGGACCGTTTATGGAGGAGAAACAAGTTCACTTGCTGGTATACGGTTTCTACTTGAATACAGAGTGTCAGACTTTCCTTGAAAGCTCAGAGGAGGTCCAATGTTGCAGTACAACCATAAATCTGGACTTCGTCTATTGGTTTTCACTCCTGGCAGACCCTGTGATGAACTGCTTTACCTAATGAACAAATAAAGGAGTCAGACTGGGAACCGAGACTCTAATCACCAAAACAGTATTTATAGACCGACTGGTGAGGCTGTCAACACTTTATATATACAGAGAAATATAAAACTGTGCCTCATGTGTGACTGTAAACAAAACCAGGATTAGAGAACCTCTGTACACACTTAAACGGTGATGCAAGACTGCACAACAACAACTGACCAATCAAAATGCCGCCTGCCGCTCGGACAGGAACCAATCAGAAGAGAGACCAAGGTGGTCCTGGGAATACCTCAGAGTAATGTTACCACACTCATCTGCATAAACCCCTGACAAACCTAACAGTCTATGAAGAGCCACCCCCCCGGCCCGCACTCACACTAAGAGGGCATTAACATTTGTTTTTGAAGCAGTCCACCAGAGGTTTGATGTCTTTCACTTGGCCGTGATTTCATTTCGATCGTAACACTCAGTACATGCCACCAGGTACTCATATTTTAGTCATCTGCCCCACCGTGCCGCAGCACACGTGGTGAATCTGTTCGGTACAGTGTGCCACAGAACAGGAATTCCATTATGCCCTTTTATTTTAAACAACTCACCTGCTAAATGTTACCATTTGCTGGCGAGCGCGTTAGCATTCGCCAGAGAGCATGCTGCCCATTTTATAACCACCCCCCCGGCTACATGGACACAGAATGACATTCGAAATGGGAGTCTGGATGTGAAATATCTGGGTAAACAAGGTGTTGCCGCATAAGAAAATGCAGATGGACCACATTTACGGAAAGGAAGGGAACTGCATTAAAATGCATGAAATGTCACGTGAGTACATCGCGTTATCTCCAGATAACCAGCCGGTAGTAGCGAAATCAAGTTTAATTATCTCGTGGTCTCCAGATAACAAAGGGGGGGAAATTGTTTGCCACGGGCTTAGTGGAAAAAGAGATGTTTTGGCAGTGGGCTCGTGCATGATGTAAGAGACAGCATTTGAAACTGAGAGGTCATCTAGGATGCGACGTTTCGCATGCTGTCAGGAATAAGAGGGCAAACTTGTTCCAGCCACTTGACTGCTGCTGAGCAGGAGACAGGAGAGGAATGCCAATGGATGCTCGTGTGTTGCTCCCAAAATCGCAGCACCGTGCAGCGGAATGGATCCCCTTCATTTAAACCTCGAAAAGGATGTGTGCATGTGCAAGGCTGTCGGTGTGACCACTGGCATCTGTTACCGTGCTGAGCTCAATCTACCATCACGTCCCAGGAAGTGTTCCAGGCTCTGCTGGGTAGAGAAACGTCCTGCCGAATTGACCTTGCAGCTGAAGAGGTTATGCCCAGCAATCCAGTGGCACTGACTCGCTGGGGATCCAAAAAAAAAAAAAAAAAGAAGATCAATCCCACGCTATCAGACTGGCTGATGTGGTTCTGGTCATGTCCCGATCCTCTCTTCAGCACAAAGCAGCCAGAGAACCTGCATTACATCCAGCTATACGGTTCTAGTCCTCAGGCGTTTCTGTTTCGCTGTCAGCCCATCAACTGCTACGTCCCTTCTACTCTACGTATATAGCCAAGAGGATGGCACTGACCTAATTGATTATTAGGTCATTAACACGGGTGTCCACATATTTTTGGCTAATTAAAGTCATACTCATTGCTGACACAGGTATGTAAGCACGCAGTCGTGCAGTCTTCACTAATAAACAGTGACAGCGGGTCACACTGAAGAGGTTAGTGACTTTCAACATGGCACCATCAAAGGATGCCACCTTTCTTTCAAGTCAGTATCACCTTTCTGCGCAGGTCACTGGCAGGCAACGTGACTGTGCTGTGAAGACATCTAAAGGGAGCGATACAAAATGGAAGCTTTGCCCTCAGCGGACTGCGGCCTGTCTCTTAATCAGCACAACTTGGCCTCAGTCCTCAAGCCGGCTGTCCACTGGGTAGTGGACTGTCCTCTCACACGGACGGCACTTTTGCTGACGAAAGCCCAATAGTGCTGCTGATCCAGGGTCTGGCATGACTGAAGCCAACTCCCTAAGGCCATTCCAAGCCAGGTATATTTTTCTTGTGGTCTGTTTTCTCTGTGTTGCACATAGGGAAGCCCAGGGTTGCTGACTAACTCACTTTAAATAGCATCGCCTGAATGGAGGAATCCGTCATTGTCTGAGAACCTCTTCTTAGGAAGCAGGGAAGATGTGTCTAATGAAGGGTTAACGCTCAGCGTGCATCGGCATCACCGGGAAACACACACACACACACACACGCATCCTGGCGCGCGCGTGATTTCCCGCCAGCCTCTGTCAGTGCTGCCGTAACACTCCAACTGTGTGTAGGATTCAAAAAGCTCCAAGAAAACGCACTGTCTGCCTCGGACCATCTTCTGAGACCGCGAGCCTTCGGTGTTTTCGTTCTCACTGGAGGAGGGGACAGTTGCAGCAGGAGGAGGAAGTCGAGGCAGCAGGTTGGAGAGAGGCCCCTGTTGAGGACCCATGTCGGATGGGGGGGGGGCTGTGGGCAGGAGCGGTGCAGTAGTGCCCTGACCTACAACACGGCATGTGACACGCACCTCCTGACCAGGCCAATCTGTCACCGCTCTCCACCTTAGTACAGACCGCGGTAGGGAATCACAGCCACATAGTACAGGTGAGGGTGGCACGTTGGTCCCTCCCCAGGTTTCTGTGACACATGAGGACTCACAGACACACAAACATGCGTACAGAAAGCCCAGGGGGACCTTGAATTAGTCTATGCAGGTAATGAGAAGCAGAAGGAGAGCTTAATGACAAGTCTTCATGCCGTCCTGCACTCAACCGAGCCCATCAGTCAGCCAAGAGGTCCTGCATATAGATCCTGACAGATTTTATTATTCAAAGGGTTTATTACTGAAAAGCTGAATGACTGCACTGTGGCTGTGAGGTCTGGCATCTGCACCACTCAGCCCCGCCTTCCTCGCTCCCCCCCAACCCCAACCATGCTGCTAGGCAACATGCCCCACCACTCTTACTAACAACTGTCCTCACATCTTGCATTTGCATCGCTGATGAGGAGGAGGACACCTGCGTGTCTGTCAAGCCTCTCATCTGCAAATATTTCTGTTACAGTACATTAGCTGGTTACTTTGTGGAAATGTCTGTTTCCATGGTGATTTAGGCAGTGCACAAGTTTAAAGGGATTTAGATCGCTGAATAGTTTACCTACAGCAACACAAGTACAAAACCCTAGGGTACAACAGCAGAGACCAGGCCAGTCTCAATCTTACAACCTTTAGCTCACAGCATACTAGCAGGTACTCAATGGACCGCACCTCTGCAGAGGAAAAGCTCGTATCTCAGAACTCAATCGGAGGTCAGGAAGGAGCTGAAGAAAGCTCACATCGAAAATGATCATAACACACGTGCTAAGTGCAGTCAAAGCCCTGCGCCCCCCTCGCAATCATCGAAGGTTGTCACAGCGCCTCCCTTCTTGGATAGCACTGGCTCTGGAGCAAAGAGCATTTTTCCTGGGGCCCCGAAACAGCCTACCTTTGTGTATGCAAATGCAGGGTTAAGTGATCTGGACTGCATTTACATAAACTGAGCCCCCACCCTCCCCACAATATTTATGTTTGTATAGTCTAACTTTTACCCACATACCCGTTTTTCACAACATCAGTCGTGGCTCCGCCATTGCAGGCCCGCATACTCCCAGGTGACCAGTAGAGGGCACTTGTGCAGCAGTCTACAGTACTTCCATTGACCTGGCTGATGTGAAGTGCCACCAACTGTTCTGCAGTCATGGGACCCCCAGTCACAAATAATGAACGACTCGCCTCCGATTTGAGGTCTTTTTCTCAGTCTGATGGATGCTACAACACCTTCCACAAAGACAGCTTGATACAGACACCTGTAGTCAACGTTAATAATAAAAATAGAATAAAGTAAAATTTCACGCATTAGATCTCTTACATTCTCGGTGAGAAACTCTGATTAATGAACAAAAAACGCAAGAAAGTGAACTGAAGAAGGGACAGCAAAACACTGACTGTGACCGCAACCCCCCCTCCCCGCAGGTCAGCCTGTCCAGTGTCACCAGCCCAACGGCTCTGCAAGCATGGCTCACAGACCAGCCACAGCAACGGCCCTGTGCAGGAATGACAACAAAGGGTTGTCATGACAACCCGGGCAGGCACCTGTCAAACGAGAGCCGCTCAAGAGTAACGCTGGCATGGGTCGTTCAGCCTCGATGAAAGGAAGAAAGTCGCATGCAAAAACGGAGACAAAGATAACGAAAAAAAAAACCCGAAACGGATCTTTCCCAAGAACAAATCTGTCCTCACAAGCAGTGACAATTTCAAGTAAAACAGCATATATTGCATCAGACATTACATAAGGCACAACTAACAGTGTTTAGTGTTGAACGTGTCGTTTGGCATATGAGAAGATGCTACAACAGCTCACTGGAGATGTGACCGCAATCCGACCGTTAACTTCAAAAGACAGAACTTTCATTACTAAACAGATGGGACATAACTTGCAGCACAAATGACTTTAATCCACACTTTTTCAACAGAAGTATGTTCTTTGTCATCCTCAGGCGTATTTGCATGCACTCTTGATCCACGACAGCAGGAAATATTGAAAATGAAAATAAAAATTAAACCAAAAGAAAAAAACAGCCTGCTGTATTTACACAATGGCTGCGATGGCCTCCATTTCAGAGTGACTCACCCGACGAACCATGAAAACGATAATTTAAAATCCCCTGTGCTGGGAGCTCGTCTGGACAGAATCAGAAGTGTGTGGGAAATCAGATCGGTCATCCTTGGCGATCTTTCTCAGGAATGTCAGGCCTGAGGCCAAACAAGCCCAGACAAGCTCACAGCTCTGATTGGCCAGGCTTCTCAAGCCAAACACCAATAGGAGAACACTGTTTTCCCCTATCCAATCAAACCTTGGAACCTGTCATGAGGCAGTCAAGACTTTACTTCAAATCCTATTGATTCAATATATCCACTCATAGCTTTCTGAGAATGTTCTTTTTATGTTTGAAGTCCTGCTTGAGAGGCATTACCATCATATGCTCTTGGATGGCCTGGCCTGCTGTCCAGAGTGATCTCTCACCTCATCCACCTTTGCTTCTCAGGAGAGAAGATCATCTTCTACCACCGGCTGCTTTGTAACTGGGTGTGAAGACAATAAAGCCGACGTCGCTTGAGAAGCTCCAGACTCACCGAAGCCCTGCACAAAATAACCGTGCTGGAAAATGAATAAACGGCTCTTTGTAAACCTGGCGGACGGGCTGCAGGGGTCCTGAGATCTGTCAACGAAGGAGAAGAAGCTGGGCTTGGCCCGAAGAGGAACCAAGGACTAATATTGATGGAAAATGCCAGAAACTGTCAGAATGTCATGGGGAAAAAAGGCAATTGGTGTGAACCCCGAAGGCCATGAGGTAAAAATCCCATCAGGCCTCAGGAGTGACGGAAACGACTGAAACACTCACCCGCCTGACAAAGTGCTTACTGTGGCAGAATACCCAAAAACGAGGGGTGGGGTGTCACAGTGAGCAAGAAAGACTTGATTTCCACCTCAGGCATGTCTAGTCTAGTAGATAAGGACCAGCTCATGCGGCTAATAGGATGTCCTACAGTAAAGACACTGCTGTTGTACCTTTGAGCTACCAAAATAAGGGGGGAGGGACCCAGATATATTTACTGATATAACAAATAACTGACAGTTGTAACTGAAAGACATCCTATATAAAAATAAGAAAAACAACAGCAGTTATCGTTAACAGGGTTTGACATTCACTTGCATTTGGTTTGCATGCAAAGGGAAACCCACCTGACTGGTGTAGAGACTGCAGGAGCTTTGATGCTCAAGATGTCCATCTGTGTGTGTTTGTCTTTGCAGATATGTGGGCATGTTTATCTACCATTCTCCCCATCGCCAGTTTTCATGCACTACTGCGTTCTGGCTGGTCTGGAACTGGGGCTCGTTAAATACGGTACAAATGTAAGCTAATGGGAAGCCCGCACAATCATAGTTCCTCAAACCTATGAGCTCCCCTGTCCAGATAGGGGCTGCAATGATGAAAGGGTTAGGTGGGAGGGGGCAGGATAGTGCCACTGAGTTTCCATCCCACCCCAGCTGACTGTATGTCATCCTCCTTGAGCAGCTGAACAGGTGGCATCGGCAAGGAAGCGTGAGCATAGCACATCCAGCCAACTAGCAGGTGTTTCTGTGACTGAAAGGGTCGTAGAAGCCCCCCCGGCCCAAAAACAGAGAAGACGTCATCTCATCCAGCTCTGTAGATGGCGAGCGGTAAGGCAGACGACTCAATAACATCTGGGAGTGGAGTGGCACCATAAAAATCCTGTAAAACCCTAAGCTCCGTATAACCACCGTGGTTCCCTGTGCACCCTTCCGAGTTCAGCCGACTGAAGCCTGGGATTTTTACTAACGCTACCCTACAGTATTCATTTGGTATTGTAATGCCTTGGAAAGCAGAGCCCCGGACCACGCGAGTGCCGTGGCTCCGAGAACAGCAAACAGACCATCGAACCAGCTCTGAGGACAGGCTGCAGGCTTGGGACAGGATAGCCTGCTTTAGCTTAGAACAAAGTAGAGGCAGGGCAGGGTTAGACTTATTAGGGTTCGACATTCACTTCTCTTTGTGCTACACACTCTCTTCACTAATCAGGAGCCACGCCCCAAACGACAGAGCCTCGGTGATGACATGGAGACCTGGGGTTCAGCTTGCTGAGTCCTCCTCAGGGACAGTGGGCTACCCCTCCTCAGAAGCCTTACTTTTAAACTATGAAACTGGCAGAAATAGTGAAAGAGGCCCGAACAGGGTGAAGCACTTTGCATCAAAAATAAACCGCCACCGCGCTTTTGGATCCTGAAAAGGTGTGGAAAGGCACAGATCTACCTTCACTTCCCCTATCAACCACCAGTGAGGTTTACACATAACTCACACTTGCCCGCATTGCTGACTCCAGAGATAAAAACGACAGATGGGGGGGATATATGGACACTGGAAGGGCGGCTCCTCATTCAGGAGAAGGTGAAGCAGAGGAAAACCCCCCGGGGGGCGGTGAGATAGCCCTTAATTCAATAACTAGCATCCAGCAATTTCCGAGCTTCTGTGGAACCCATCCAGTCTTGCCAAGGGTCCTCAGCCGCCTCATCAGTGCCTTGTTCTCCTCATTTTGCGGCTCTACTCGAAGCTGTATCGATTCTCGTGGTTATAACACGTCCCACAGACTCAACAACACCATGCAAGGTGCTGTAACACAAACGGTGATGTCTATGGTGTCGAGTAGGAGTGTAACGGTACACGGTTCGGTACGCACATGCACCAAACCGATGCAGCGAATGCGGAGACTTTGTGTGTTTCCCCCAAGCGGCATTCGGAATACTCGTGCTGCACAGTTCTAATATGAAGCTGAAAGCAGTATTATACAGTACAGGTCAGGTACGGTTAATTTTCTAAATGTGCACCTTAATGGATATTTATTTTATTTTGATTTACTTTTAAGTAAATGTTACTTTTTCAGTGAACCACTGTTTAATAAAGAAAAAAAAAAGAAGCAATTTATGTTTTCTTCCTTTTACCCCCGCCGTACCGAACCGTGACTACGAAACCGAGGTTCGTAGTGAACCGTGATTTTTGTGTACCGTTACACTGCTAGCGTTCAGGGTCGCCTCAGCCTCCTCTAAGGAGTCTTCTGTAGGTGTCTGCAGTGGTGACAGTCACCACAGCCGTCTTCGGGGAGCTCTAACCACGTCATTCTAGCTGCTCTCATGGCCCACGTCCTACTGAGGGTCGCCATGCCATCATGGCGTCCGGTCTGAGAACCACTCAGGCATTCTGCCGATCGTGTATGATGCCAACAGGATGAGCCGGATGGCACCGCGATTATCGGTTTGTTGTGCAGCTCGCAATGTAGAGGTCTCCACAGTTAAGCCATCTCTAAGCATGTTAAATGCAACACATCCCAAGAACATTCAAGATATCCAAAACTGAGGGCTTTTTGCTCCCGTTCCAAAATGACAGATCGCTACAAAGATTTAAATCCACAAAAAAATCTGAGAAAAACACTTGGCATTATCCCAGATTACAGTCATTCCATGGTAAATGAAACAATATTATATGTATGGCTATATTAAAAAATCCACAATGTTTCTGTACAAAATCTCTGTGGATGAACGCTGGCTGACAACCAGCATCATCTGTCTTTACTCTGCGCACACTGAACTTCTCCACGGTATAAGTCCGTTTGAAGAGCAAGTATGTAGATGTTCTGTTTTTCTTTAGATACCTGTGGGAGCAGTACTGCACTGGACAGCAGGTGGGGTAACGTAATGGTCCTTCAGCACTTCACTTGAAATGCTCTAGTGTAAGACCTGGCTGGTTAAAATGACATATACCGTGTTTTGGATGAGATTGGCAGGTCACTGACCGCCTGTGTGTTGGTCAAACCTCATACTTCACTAGGAAAAATCATGCTAAAAATTGGACTAACAGTTTTTAGCTTAATGGATTGGAAGTGTGACCATTATATTGTTAGTTTAAGTGCCAGGAAGACTGTATAATACAACACAAATACAAACACACACAAGGAATTAATGCGAAGACATATAATGCTGGGGGCCAATTAATCCACCGCCTTGGAGGTGGGGACAATGGTATGGCTTTTTAGGTGTGGCGCATGTGATTCCGGCAGGGTCCACGGTCTCCCAAGCGCCCCCTTCAGGACAGTGGAGAAAAAGCTTTGCAAGAGACTCACGGAGCACAAAGAAATGGTTAACGATACGGGAGCAAGGGGTGAGGATCACAGACTGTCACTAGCTGGCCTCTTTCCAGCCCCGTAGGGCTGTGTCTTGACTATCTGGCAGCCCTGTGTGCACCTGACAGGCAGCCTCTCATGGTTCAAGGCAACATTCTGAGCGGCAGCCTGAGAGTTACATCCAGATTCCACCAGTAACCGAATCTCTTTGCCTGAGGTGAAGCAAGGTGTGGCGAGGGGCGGTTCAAACAAATGCACAAAAAGGCCACTTTATGACTCAGCAGAGCGGACTGCCTGGCGAAACAGTAGAGAATCGTTACCATTGAGCAGCTTCCCCCCAGATCACTCCCTTGTCCCATTGACAATGCCCCTTTAACAGACCACAACACAAACCAAGAAAGACATCTCCGCCCTTGTGTTCCCCGGCTGGAATGTACTCTCCACCTTATCATTGATGAATAGCCTGTAGTGAAACACCGAATGCACCAAAAGCTTATTGTACATTTGTCTGAAGTCACTACGTACTGGCCCCTCAAACTTTCTAACTGGAAGCATTTAAGCCACATCTTATGACTCATATGCACTCCGGTGTCGTCGTAGGCCTCTGAATAAAGATGTCTAGATGCTGTGTCAGATTCTGACAGACATAGAAGTCACAGCAGACAGGTGCGAGGAAGACAGACATGGGAGGACGGGGGGGGGTGTCTGTTACAGATGGTGTCATCTAGGGCCCACTTTTGCTGATCGAGCTCCCCTCCCTTCCTGGGCGAGGTGACAGAACATCTCTCTTCTCATCTGGAACATCTGTGCTGATGTTTAGGGAATAACGCCTCACAGACTCTGCCAGACAGGCGCCTGCATTCGTGCCAGGCATTCCGCAGAGGTAACACACCTGCAGGAGTCTGTGTGGCTCAGTGGTAACCGAATAGAGAGAAGGAGACGACCACGGGGCACAGGGCCAGTTTACCAGAGACCACAAGACACCGCTTCGAGCACGATGTCATCAGACGGGGGGGGGGCACCTGTCCCAGGTCAGTTTCCCACAACGACCTCTGGGCTGTGCGGTGACGATTGAGGATACCAAACTGACAAAAGTGTTCAACTGAACTGCGGTGTTCCCTCACTGGCTCCCAATGTCAATGCCACTGCTGTCAAAACGTGAACACATGAACTCCCCACACCCCCCCAAAAAAAAATTCACCTCTCCTCCTCCCCAACTGGTTCAAGCTGAAGCTGAATCAGCTTGGAGAAGATGGAGCTTCTGGGTGGGTGACAGGGAAGGGGGTCTGGAATGAGATCACATGAAGGACGTTTCCTGGTTGCAGTGTCTGAAGAACTTGACTCAACCAAAAAGGGACTCCACAAAGTTACAGTCATGTGGAGTCACAATCTTTCATCTTTTTAATTTCTTTGAAAATACGTAGTCAATAATTCAATGAAAAAAGATTTTCTTTTATAAGTCTAATAGCAGTGAATATGGAGGCTCGGTGGTTAGACTGAATCCCACCTCCTCTGTGTGTGTGTGGAGGTGTCATGGTCTCTATGTGTCTTGTGTGTTTCCTTCAGGATCTCTGGTTTCCTCTCGCAGTCCAGAGACATGCTCTTAAGTTAACTGGTATCTCAATATTGCCCATAGTGAAAGACTGTGATGGACTGGCATCCCATCCATGATAAACCCCAGCCTGGGATAGGCTCCTGACCCCCCATGACCGTGACCAGGAAAAGTGGTTAGAAGATGGATGGAAGGACTAAGCCAATAGTCCACAACCATTACAAAGTTGTATAACCTGAAACGAAGATTAAACTTCAATAACTACATGTCTCTTACCAACTCTTCAAATCACCAGGAGTCCAACCAACTCCCAAAGTCATACATGCCCAGCCTCTCCTGTAGACATTTGATTAAAACGAAATAAATGGACATTTCAGACAGCCTAATCATTACACTGCATGTTAGTAATTTAGGTTACTTTCTCACATTACTACCTCAATAACAGGCTACGCTATTCTTATACCTTTTTACAAACATATCATTCAACCTTATTTAATGTCTTCCTTCCAAGAATCTCTTTTTGGCAGCCTATTTCTGTATGTTAGTTTCCCTGTTTGTGTTAAACACACACACACACTCATTTCAGGGCTGAGTGCAATACCTTTCTGCTGGTGAGGTGAACTCTCTGTCGTGAAAGGGGTACAAAGTCATCTTTCTAAACCGCTGTCACAGTCATACTGTTTCAATGGACCAAGTTTAAAAATAGCGAATTTTCCCAAGAGTGACTCTTCTGTCAAAAATCTCTCCAAAGAACAAACTGTGAAATCATCCAGCGGGGCACAGAGAACCCTGAAGCAGAATTCAATGATCTGTAGACTTCTGTCAGTGTCTGAGGTCAGCATTCATTACTCTGGGCAAAATGGGAAGGAAAAAAAAAAACTTCTGAGAACACAACTCTGTTTTTCTTTTTTTAACCTAATGAATAATGTGAAACATTAAACATGTTAAATGTTCAAGCAGTTTCTGCTAGCATCGTCCACGACAAATCAAACAATGACGTATTGTCATGGCAAGCCAAACGAAGCTTCAAACTGCAGGGCTGGAGGGGGGAGATTCCTATGCGAAAATACTTAAGATCACCACCTTGTTGGCTTGGGGATGGATGTTCCACAGAAACACGGGGCTCTCAGGTTGCATACAGGCAGTAAAGTAAGTTCAAATAAGGACTAAGAATGACAATAACAGCAGAGCGGCTGGGACATGGCCACCAGAGGAGACAAAAGAAGGACGGCGGTGCGGTGAGAATTTGCTGGCAAGAGGCTGGAATTGCATCAAGGCAACTATTCAAGATCTTCAAGGTGCCAGTGAGTTTGAGATATCGAGCTGATCGAACTAAAGAGGCCGCATCAGGACTGGAACAACAGGAAGCTTCCTCGGATTCTCGGGTGAAGACTCCCCGTGTTCCCAGTTCGAATGGGGAAAAGATGCTGAGGGATTGTGGCGATGCAGGCTGCAACACTACTTGGGGTAGAGCTGTCATGACCCTGAGCGATTGTGCATGACCAAACCAACTGATGAATTGGTAAAGCGTAAGTCATCGCCCGGCACAGTGTGGCCAGCATTTAGCAGTTCATCTGATTTGAGGAGCACACGTCCCAACAGTAATGCATCCCTCCACCCCTGCAGCCATGCCCTCCTGGGTACAAAGCTCAGTGAGACTCCACAGGGACAAAGCGACGAGAGGCGGTGCCCCGCTGACATGAACATACAGCCAACAGCAGGAGCCATCATAGAATGGACACAGGTCAGCGACTCGTAGAGAAGAGAGGAGAACCACCAAGCTGCTACCTGAACCTGCCATCACGCAGAGCATCAGAAAGTCTGGGAAGGATTCCTGTCGCTTATACAACACATCAAAATCAGTTAAGAGAAACTTGGGGAACAGACTTCACATCACCCCCTGGATAGAATTTCAGGTAACGTGCTAAGTGAAGGCTTTCGTAAAAGTTATTTTATTCCAAGCTTGTCTAGTGGCACCTTGTCGAGTCAATTATAATGTATGGCGAATCTAACACTATAATGACACATTGCCCCCAATTCTCATAAGCCCTCAATCATGTGTGATGAGAACATTGAGTTTAAACAGTCATTCAGTCATCCATCAAAACATGCAGAAAAACTGCCTGAGGAAATCATTTCCCTTGCACTCAAAAAATTACACACGACTTCCATGTAGCGTTCACTGCTTTCCACCATTGCAGCCTTAAATGTCATCAGGACAAATGTATTCTCTAGAGTCATTATTAAAAAGTACACTTTCCCATTGTGCTGAGTGTTTTAAACAGCATATTGTCCTGGAATAACGTCTGAACTCAGATTCTTTGCTTCTTAAGACAATGGCAGGCATGTCACTTTCCAGGGACACGACAGCCTGAAAGATGTTTTGTGTTGGTGTAAATAGAAGAGTAGATGTTTTAATTTGTGTTCATCGTTATTGACTTCATTTGTTGTGATCTCCAGCTATAATGCATATTCTTGAAATGTGTATTTGATGACCAAAGTTCCCATCCAAAGCTGCCTTGAGAAACATATTTTTAATTTCAATCCATTTTGTCCCAATTTCCTGCGTTAGAAATGGTTAATTATTCATTCTTAGTCCCAAAACGAAAGATTGTATTCAGCCATTTAGCTATGTAATGAGATAATATTTACTGAGGTAGTGGATTAAATCGAAATTCAGCGGATAAGATCCTAGGATAACAGCGCTCTCCTGCTACAGACATCTCGTGTCACGGTAGAATATCAGAGCTCCCTCACCAGCGGCCTTCTGGAAAACACGATGCTGAAAAAAGGCAACAAAAGCACTCTGACATTACATCAGTCACGTCAAATGAAGACAAACAGATCGACCAGTCAATTAATGGAAAGCCCAATCAGGAAACAGAGTGCATTATAATTAAATATTATATCTCCATGGAGAACACAATAAAGGCATTTTTTCCTCATGCTTATTTTGATTCTCCCTGGCATCCCGTCCAGGGTGTACCCCAGCCTCATGCCCTGTGATGGGTTGGCACCCCATCCAGGGTGTACCCCAGCCTCGTGCCCTGTGATGGGTTGGCATTAACTCTGCCAGTTAATGTGGACTTGGACTTCCATGTCATAGCGAATGGGACACACAGATGCCGGCCTGTACACAGAACGACAAACACACGTATGGAATTCCAAGGGTTTCACGTTTGTCGCAGCTGGTGAGGGCTCAAGCAGTGTCTTTGGCTGGGGAGGACTGTGATTTTCTGAGAGTGAGTGGGTTGGTTGGACTGGCAGGACAGAATCTGGAGCCTGCTTCTCGCAATTAAAGCCCCCGTCACAAACGCATCAATGCCACAATGCAGCAGAAGGAAACCCGACACCCTGACACTGGCAAGCAATTTCACGCTTCAGGTCTCTGGTGCAACAAGCACATTGCTTGACTTGCGCAGCACTGGGGCTGCGGGTGAGACAGTCGGGGGAAATCTAAGCCCCGCCCACTCACACCAAACCTATAGTACACATCCTCTAAGGGTGACATCATCCCTGCTATGTCTATCAACCTTATGGCTGTGAGGTGAAGTCAAAGAGAGCCCCTGCATCGAATCCTTCAGTGAGGGTCATGGGGGGCTGCTACAGATGGTGAGCGGTACAATGTCGTCCCTGGGATTGAAGTTTCAAACTGCTTCGGTGTTCTGCTTTCCTTATAATAACCAGACTAAAGATGACCTCTGCCTCTTAAGGAAACATGCAGGAATGTCACATGAAGCACCAAATACAACACATCTACATAAATTTAGCAGATGCCCTAGTCCAACCCGATGTGTGAGTGAGGAATGTCTGGGATCAAAGAGCAGGGCTGGCCAGCATCCCTAGAGCAGTTGGGGTTCAGTGCCCAGGAGTGATATAATTTGTATTACGGCCATAGGACTGAAACCCACGTACTGCCAAACACAACTCGGATCTATAACCAACTGACCTATACACCACCAAAATGACTGCCACCAAACAAAAAATGACATTTCTTAAAACTCACCACCTGCCATATGCACATGCATAGAACAACACTATAAAGTTATACAACAAAATTTTCGATATATGTCAATCATAAATATGCAGGACAGCTTTGTGCCACGTGTTTGCCTGGTTATATCTGTGAATACAATGACTAGGATGAATTCATTGGAATAATTGCCCTAGTTTACAAGGCTGTTATTCACTGTGGTCAATGCAGTCGTGACAGATGGAGATAGAAGCAATTGATTTGCCCTGTTATTGCAGATGGATTGAGCCTGATGCCTAGGGCACAATGGTAGCACTTAACATACAGGCCTGTGTCCCTGTAGGCACAGCACAGCATAATACTGAAACTCACTTTCAGTCTCTCCTCCGTGCACACAGCATACCTGCACAGCACAAAAGAAGGCAGCAGTCACTCTGGGTAGCCACCACACAAGAAACAGCTGAGGAAAGCAGAAGTGAGTCTTTACATTCACAACTAAAGAGCGCGGTAAAGCACATGGTCACAGCAGCAGGCTGTAGCAGTCATGCAGGCTTTTCAACACATACAGCACACCGCAGTGTTCGCTGAAGCCTGTGGGCCAGGCTCACACAAGGCAGCTTTCAGACCCACACCTCCATCCATGCGTCACAGCAGAGTGAGAAAGGTCAAAGGTCTTGCAGGTTTGGTGCCCCCCACCCCCTGGACAAACACACGGTGATCTCAAGCTGATAGCGTAGAAAATGCTGACAGCACTAGAGAATATGCTAAATAACAAAAATGCAACAAAATTAAATACACACACACACAACTGCTCCGCTGCTGTGGCCCTAACCCTATCTTTAGGGACTGATTCCACAGGAACTCTAAAATGACTCGAAAAATCGAGCCACAGAAAATTTTCATATACGGTTGTGTCGTGGTATGTCGTCACGGCGAAAAGAAACAGGCTCCACGGTCTGGTGTACTTTTTTACCTTTTCTTTATTGGACTTTATTGGACTACTTTATTGGACATTCCTGTGTATACTGGCCTAGGCTACGACAAGATGCCCAAATACCATATTGTCCATATAGACAAAAATGCTGCTTGTTTGGTCCCTCCCAGTTGGTTTCTTCCTCCTGAGGGAGTTTTTCCTTGCCACTGTCACATCTGGCTTACTCTCTGGGGACCATGGAAGGCACTCTGTGACAGTGCTTCTTGTTAAAGGCGCTATATAAATAAAGTTGAATTGAAGTGAATATACTTCGGAAGGCAGTATTCTTGTTCGCTTGTTTCCCGAAGTCGGTTGCTCATAGGCTACTTTGTAATGCGATGAAGTAACTGCCACCCTCAGTTTCACCATCTCTCCTCTCCTGACTGCAGTCCAACTTAAAGCAAGACACTTAACGATAACAAATTAGCTAGCCAGCGATCGTTATTGGCGAACTGAATTATGTTATTCCACTAAACGAGAGAAATGACACTATACAGAGGCTACAGTAATACTGCTTATATTATTAATGTTAGCTGGCAGACTCAATCTGAGACGCAGGATATGTGTCAGCACGTTCTCTTTGGTGTTTCACTGCTTCTGACCAGGCTGTCTGCTAACAAGCCCATTTATTTATCGGCCAAGCGGGGTGCATATCGGATGATGCCGATTTTCATGAAACCCTCAATTATCCGCTGATATACTGGCCCGGCAGATTAATCGGTCCATCTCTACTTTGGGGTAGCAGAGTTTAACCTTCAGTATCTCCAGTACATTGCCAAGCTTCTGCTCAAGGAATGGCCTTCTGTGCATATCAGCAGGGGTGTAATGAAACCCCCATCAAGTTTTTGTGCCACAAAGTTGGGGGGAAAAAAATGGGATTTTGCTACCTTCCATTTTTCTCCACAAATGAATTCTCTGGTTGCTGAGCTCATGCTGGTACCTGCAGTTTATAGAATGTCAGAGAGACAGCAGAGTGTGGTCACGTGACGACAACGGGGGCAACGGGGAACCGCCACTGAGCAATCTTGCAAATGCCGAAGGCCACAGAACTTTTGCTTCTGTGTGCGGAAATATGCCATGAACCATGCCAATGGCATCTTTCTGGAAGAATCACGGGCCCTCTGTAAAGCAGACAATCAGCCAGCAACAACAAAGGGTAACATGATGGCAGGACAGCCAACACATTGCAAAGGATTTTTTTAAAATAAAAATAAAAATACCTCAGCAGACATCAACCATGAACAAATTCATGGGAGCAAAGTTTAAATTCACAGGCCCATTCTGAGGACATAGACTAACTATCGTTGACACAGAAAAGAGCTCAAGATAAGGGTACCAAGTCTCATTTACCAAGTGAAGGTGGCAATGATGGGTTAAACACGGGTAATGACACAGTCCTAGGCAACCGCACAACACACACCTTATCTGTGACTATTTCCTCCGTGGGACGTGATGCCAAATACACTATTTCAAGGCAAATTTCATTAGCAATGTTGAGACATGAACCCACAGTATTACAATGCAACTCTGTGAAAGACCCTGTTGATCTCAAGACAGCACAAAAAACAATTTAAAGTGTAATCAAGTGAAATCATTCTGTAGCTGACAGTACAGTAAAATCAGTTACCTCTCAGCAAACTGGCAAGAGAAACAAGAGGGAGAGAGTTATAATTAGATCTGCCACCTCAATTCTGAAAATTCTGGTAACAGCACAGCATTTTATTTCCCCACTAATATATCAGACAATGGCACAACATCAACTTTAATGTGACACAAAAATAAGAAGTGCTGTTGGCTAACCGTTATACGTTTTCTAGTTCTTTACAAGGTAACAGTAGGCTACATCCTGTACTTAATTTAGCTAAATACTATATGACGACTGTTTCAGGATGAAATTTCATACGCACGCGTCTCCTATCAGCAAAATATACCATTAGATCGAAACGTATTTAGTTTCACAGAAATAGCTGTTGCCAGGCAGAGGAATTTAACCAATGAAACATCCAACAATGTTTGACTGCTAGAAATTATTTGACTTGATGCAGTCGAGCTTGCAGCAGACACAGGAAGTATGATTCCAATACAGCTACTGACGAGGTCGATGACTGATGTTTTGTGTAGATGGAAGGTGCATTGTCCACACCTTGTGGTTTGTATAGCTAAGCATCCTGCTGTCTGAGGTGTTTCTGGGGTGGAAGGAGGGCAGGGCCGTCGCAAGGAGTGGGTTAGAGCAATGGACAGTTAGCGGTAAGTAGCAAGTTAGCATGACGTAGAGTTAATGGTAAGTAGCAAGTTAGCATGACGTAGAGTTAGCGGTAAGTAGCAAGTTAGCATGACGTAGAGTTAGCGGTAAGTAGCAAGTTAGCATGACCTAGAGTAAATGGTAAGTTGGAGGTAGCATGACCTAGAGTTAATGGTAAGTTGGAGGTAGCATGACAGAGTTAGCGGTAAATAGCAAGTTAGCATGACGTAGAGTTAGCGGTAAGTAGCAAGTTAGCATGACATAGAGTTAGCGGTAAGTAGCAAGTTAGCATGACGTAGAGTTAGCGGTAAGTAGCAAGTTAGCATGACGTAGAGTTAATGGTAAGTAGCAAGTTAGCATGACGTAGAGTTAATGGTAAATTGGAGTTAGCATGACGTAGAGTTAGCGGTAAGTAGCAAGTTAGCATGACCTAGAGTTAGCGGTAAGTAGCAAGTTAGCATGACATAGAGTTAGCGGTAAGTAGCAAGTTAGCATGACGTAGAGTTAATGGCAAGTTGGAGGTAGCATGACGTAGAGTTAATGGTAAGTTGGAGGTAGCATGATGTAGAGTTAGCGGTAAGTAGCAAGTTAGCATGACGTAGAGTTAGCGGTAAGTAGCAAGTTAGCATGACGCAGAGTTAATGGTAAGTTGGAGGTAGCATGAAATACAGTCAGCAATTTCCAGTCCCCAGCTGCAGAGGACACAACTGACTGCTGTGTATGATACAGCCTAAAACGCAATGTACTTCAGGCCCCAGAGATATTGCAATACTCAAAGCTGCGAGGCGATGCACAGCACAGCTGTAGAGTCTGCCTTAGGACTGTTTTATTACTGAGCAAGCTACACTGAAAAAGTGTGAAGTTTTGGCTGATGTTTAGTGTAAATAGTTCATTTCAATCTCAACGCATGAGTCTAAGGAATCCGCAGGGAGGAGCAATGGTGTACCCATGGCCTATTTCACATCGAGCACCTTCCCAATCTGCACTTGGCATCAAGTGGCAGGGGATGGAAAAGCAAGGCCTGATTCCCAGTGAACATCCTTCCTCTGGCACTCCAGCATCTTCCCTCCCGTCCATCTGTGCCGAGTCATCCCCGCCCACCTCTGCTTCCCCGCTCCCAAGTCTGAGCTCCTGAACGTTATACTGCAGGGGTTGAAGGAGATGGAGAGGTAGAGGGAGGAGCTCATTTCCCACAGCCACGTCACAGCAATATGGAGTGCTGGGCTCGCAGACACTCAGCGAGCTAATTACAGGCCCATGTTGCAGCCATACTGGTAATCAACCCCGCTGGGGTGGACGACTCGTTCCCACCCTGTCAAACAGCCACAAGGCCCTAATCCTGGGGGGGAACAGTCACCTTGTCTGACAGATTAGCCAATGCTGGGTATATACACAGGGGTGGGGCAGTGTATATAACAACGCTTTTCAGGCCTGAGCTGTAGCTGCCACGAGGTAACTTTGCGGACACTTTATGAGGGAGGCCCAACTAACGGCATTAGCCAGAGGAGGGGTGCACACAAATGGCCTTTGTGTCTGAGCATGACTGATTTTTACATGCTTATTTAGCTCAGCGGGAATTAAAATACAGTAAACAGAGTCTTAGACTTCGATGTGTGAGGGCCGGACTTAATTCTGGTGGCAAGTAAAAGACGAAGAAGAGCAGCGATAAAGAAGAGGGTAATTAAACGGTTTATGTAATATGAAGCACTAACTGTGCAAGTGGACTCTGAGGCTTAATCAACACTGATATTATCAATGCTGACTTGTCTGTAGGTCATTTACACTGATGACAGAATCCTGCCTTGCAGAGTAACAGCTTAACGGGAAGGACTCTGTTTTTCAGACACCGTTAGTGCAGCAGTCGCGTATCCCAGATGGTCTTAGACGGTAATAACATGGCACGGTCGCGCCCCTGTGACCTCACGTCAGTGACAGGACTAGATGCAGAGTTCAGACCGGTTTGGCCACCTCAAGCCTGACTTGGCAGACTGGAGCCTTTCAGGGGGGGTCCGAAAAGGGGACTTCTCGCTGACTCAGACAGACAGTGGGTCGTTAAACCAAAAACACGCACCCTCATAACAGCCATGAGAACCAGCTGGGCAGATTCCTAGCTGCAGGTGACTGCAGACACTCCCTCCAGAACGTACCAAGCAGCCAACGGGGAGGTGCTTTGCAACGAGTCCGTTCAACGTAGAATGCCGGCCAAACCAAGGTTGACTGCCTGCTTGCAACGCTGCAAAACACACAGATCTGTTGAAACCCTAAATCCAAACCAGTTCCTACATCTCTGTAATGTGTGCGTGTTGTTTTTCAGTGGAAACTTCCATCTTTTACAACAAACTGTTTAATATTGAACTTTTAAAAACAGCGGGTTTGTTTTCAGTATTCTCTCCTGGGTTACGTCGAACCCAAAAGCCCTGCGTATCTTCGATTTCTGATATATTAGTCACTCTGACTACCAAAGGTCACGCACATTACTAATATCAGCCATGCGTACATGTTAAAATATGGTCCATCTAACATCCTGATCACTCTTCCTTTCATCTTGGGGATAAAGACCCACCCTCTGACAGCAGATGGGCAAGATCCCTGATAAAACACGCTCTGTTTTAAAAGAAAAGTAAATCACGTTATTACTGGTCCATACATAATTTGGGCTGAATGGCCGATGGAGCTTGACCTACAAAACAAAGTACGTGTGGTATTTGTCGCTGAGGTGCCACCAGGATAATGTCGGGCTGAAACTTCCATATTTTTGAGGGCAGAACGGTACGGTACAAGCTCAGTGAAAGCACCCGATTCGTCAACGTTGGCCACGTTAAGCTGAGGGAAGAATCTGATCTCCATAACCTCCTCGGCAGCCAAAGACAACCGTCTCTGCTCAGAGGCATCCCCAAACAAAGAGCTGATACACCACACTGGCCCTTTATGTACACAAACACTCATTCACCGCATGTAGACGAGAAATTTCCACTTTGTAAAACAGCACACGCGAGGCACGAAGCCAACCGGGCTCCGTCTTACAAATGGGTCTTGAATGTAGCTGTGAAAACAATGGCACCGCATACTTCTTAAAGCACTTCAAAGTGTTGGTGTATCCTTTTAAACATCCACCCAATAGCAGGTGACTCTGCTTGTTTGTTTGGGACGGTATAATGCTGTAATAAATGAAATCCGACGCTTTTTCCACAGGACAGGCAGGCAAGAAAAGATCAAAAGCACACGTAGCTGAAGTGGAAATCCTTCAGGATGCGTTTTTTTGTCGTGCGTTGATAACTTTGGAATGACCACGACAAGATAGCCTTAAACTGGACAGACCCATGACCCAGTCTGACCGCAAACAGTTTTCAGACTGACCCGCTCTCTCCTTTGCCACCCTCCCCAACAGAATCCTCTGATGGAGGAATTGAGGCCGCAGGACAAAATGAGACCCTGCTGAGTGAGACAGTCGGTGGCTTTTAATGTTGCGACAGGACGCGTTTCTGGTAGCGGGCATATGCAGCGGGACAGGGTGCCTGAACATCAGGCGTGGGTCCACATTGAATATGCAGAATTGTGCAGCCCGTAGCTGAATTGCAGGTCGTTGTAAGGGTGCATGCACAGGATACAGGGGGGACACAGGACGAGTGGGGAAGGAGCAGCCGTTCATTTTCGCCGTTTAGAAGTGATTAAAATACACAGCAACTGAAAAAAGCTGGCAGTCACTGAACTGTGTGTCTGGAAAAGAGGACTGCAAGTTTAAAGTGAGAGATTGCTCTAAAGCATAAGGCTAATCCCTAACAAAATGTGCCACCCCCAGCAAAGTTGCTCTTAGACCAAAAGAGGGACAAGTCCAGGGCAGAACGCTTACAAGATGCCAAAAGAGGAAAAAAAAAAAAAAAATCAAAAAGGTGGGGGTGGAACTGAAAAAATAAGAAACGTTACCTGAGGTCAGGTGTAAGCACTGCTACACATGGGTATGTCAGCAGAAAATATAAAACATTCACCACATAAAGCATTCTTCGTCTGGCTTCCATTTTTCATAGCAGGAGCTGTGAGTGAAATAAGTTTGTAAGCAGTCTGCGAACAGACGCTGCTACATCCTTGGCTGGGGGAGATGCGGCTCCATGAGGGACAGAAACGGCCAGGATGCACCAAGCTGCACTCCTGTGCCTTCAGTGGACCCACCGCCTGCACGATGACCTGCCACTGCCATGGTCCTTAGTAGCAGAAGAGGTGGAACCCAAGGGAAACTGAAACATTCGGGACTAAACAAATCTACTTTTTTGCACCAATTCATCCTCAGCCCATCACTGAGGGCAAATTCAGCTGTCTCATTCTTGTGCTTATTCTGTAATCCCTCTGCCCCACACAGCTCCTTTAAAAGCCAGCACAGACGGCCTTATTAGCCTCTACAGGGAACCAATTACCCCTGGAAAACAACTCCATTGATCTCCCTCTTCCAAGGAAGGCTACCTGTTCAAAGGTCTCAACGGCTCCCTGTAAATCCCGGCCCGGCACCAACCCGAAACCGGGCCTTACACTCACCTGGCAGGCCCTCCTCTTGGTCCGACTTCATTCCCCAAGCGGCAGAACCAGCCGGGGGCTCCACAGTCAGTTCCAGATGGCGGGTTTTAAAAAGAAACGTCCGGTGTCCCTCCCGCGTATGAGCGCTCTTGTCTCCCTGTCAGTGTACCTGCTCAAGGAGACTCCCACAGGTTTGCGTACACGGATCCATTACATCCCTCCTCTCTCTCTCTCTCTCTCTCTCTCTCTCTGCATACAATTGAATTGGGGGAGGAGTCGACGGGTCCCGACTCTTTCCCTACTCTACCTAAACACACGTAAATGTTTAGCTTCATGTATGTGGAGGGACTTCCCACCAAGATCCTTAACTTGAAACGATCTGTAAACCCAAACCTTTAAAACTCAAACTGATACAGGTTTTAATTTTTTTTCTTTCGAGTAGCGTTTTTCTTTCAGGTTCTACAAGATCCGAGATAGGAAAAAAAGTGCCAGCACAGGATAGCAAAACCTGTCTATCGACACACACACACACACACAGGGCGGAGCTGAAGGATGTAGCCCTCAAACAAGACCTGCCAGGCTTAAGACCTGCAAGTGGGCAGCTAGAAGCAGTCTGAAGTCAGACATCTCCCACTTGCCAGATGGCTTAGCGGGACGCGTCACCCTCAGACTTACTGGCCGATGGCTGTGTGTAAAATAGTAGAGGAGCTGGCCGCCTACAGAGAACTTAAGAAAGGGGTTTGGAACTGGACAGCACCAAAAAAAAAAAAAAAAAAAGACTTTCAAATTATGACATTAAGTATGGGATGTTAGCTTTATCGCCAGTAATAGATGTTTATACTTTAATGCTACTTTTTATAAATTCTTTTTTTATACATGTATCCTTGACTTCAGATATATTTGTTTTTCCTGGATGTACAGTATAGCTTAATGTAAAATTACACAGACAACCCATTTTGTAATCTTGCTACTTTGTCAAGTGTTCAGCACGATGCTTCCATCCGAGTCGAGGAAAAGCTTCAGATCACAAATCTGTCTCTTTGGCCAGCCGCAGCGCCGTTTTTCAAGTGTGCATCAACTCTGCCGGTCGCATTTGCCTGGATTAAAATGTCCATTTTGTGGAGAAACCATGAAAAGTCCTCAAGCACAAGCAGCCACTTCACCGTGAGGACTACGCATCGGATCCCAGGCCACCCTCTCTGTCTGCCTGCCATTGTGCTGGACTGAGGTAGAAGAACAGAAGAGATCTGTATGCATAAACTGGGACAAAGTCTGTGAGGTGTCTGAGAGCATCAGGTGCTCCTCAGCTACCAATCACATTGTTTTGTGAGTGGCTTTCCCCTCCCCACCCCCCCAACCCTACACTCGTACTCACCAAAGCTTGTCGCAAATGACTAAGGAATTAGTTTTAATGTTTACTTAACAAACATGTTTATACACTTTATAAGAATATCAGGGCTATAACAACGTGAACACTGCATGTATTGCCGCTATATTTTGAAACAGAGGCAATTCAGAGTTAAGTACTTTTCTCGAGGGCAAGAGACCTGTAAGATTTTTGTCACGTGTCAATTAGCTGTAACCGCTATGCTACGAGCTGCCTGAGCCAGCCAAGACAGCAAACAGTAGTTTGAAATTCAAAGTATCACTTCATGACTAGGTCGTACTCTCTTAGCCAATCTTTGCACTCATTTATGTTTAAATTGACGAATCAGCGAGCATCTTTGGGAGTTTTCCCAGCGAATCAGCTACACAGGAACAGATCAGGTGATTATTTCCACTTCACATGAGCAGTGGAGCCTCATCTCAGAAGGACTGACATGTAATTAAATACCACTGGGGTTTAACTGGTTACTAACACGCAACCTGCAGGTATAAAAATGGCTACCAATGAATTATGTCTGAAATTCCAAATGGTGTTAAACAAAATATTGATATAATAACCTTAGAGACTTTAACCTCGGTAGTATGGCTTACAAATGCATATTGAAAGCATACAAAAAGTGGTGATTACCTGGTAACTGTGAAGCATTTACGGCACGTTCTCAGACTCATTTTAATGTACTAAAAACAAAGAGATGACAGAAAAGCTTCCTTAAAAAATACAAACTCAGCGATGTCGTCAGACGCATTGCACTTAAAGCTTAGGCTGAGATTAGCCTCTAATGACTAGTCAATGGCTGTTTATTTGCTTTGGGAGGTAGAGTGTGCTTGACTTGTACAGGAAGAGTAAATCCTCGCATGACCCCCCAAAGCTCCATTACACGACTGGCGACACTGGGTCTGCAACTTAGCGGTTTGCCAAACCAGCATGTTAGAAGAACAGTTTAAGGGCATGTACCTGTTAGCCAGAAGGCTATTGGGTCCAGGCCCACGAAGAAGTCTGCTGCACTACAGATTTAAAGGAATTACTCTAAAAAATATTCAGCTGCATAAAGGATGAAAAAGCTAAAATATGATTAAGGTCAGCTGATCGACTGAACATGAAGCAATCTGATGAACAAAACCGGACACAACAACCAGACATGTCTTCATACTTGAATATCCATATCACTAACACTCCCTGCATTAGACATTGATGCAATTCTATTACGCTGTAATACTGCTTACAAATATATTTTACTATAGTATGTCCCATAGGTCATTTGTACTCCTCCACTTTTATCTCATTCAAACATTTTTTTTTACTGCTTAAAATATTTGAGATGACTTTCAGGATGAGCACAGTGTTATAAACAGTAATCTTCTCGTGACGTATGATGTCTTCACTTTACAGTGCATTTAATAAGCAGGGGATTAAGGACAAGGAAAATTCATGCCTTAGCATAAATGTCAGCATAAAATGGCTGCTGAAATCCTATTGGCTGATGGCAGCCCTGTCTCTTGGAAGTATTACAAATATAGCATTAGGCTAAGACAAAGACCACATGTGTAAAATTTCAGCTGGATTGGTCATGCAATTCAAGGGATTTAAATGGCGACATGCTGTGGCGCCCCCTATGGATGTAGTCGTTTTGCTATGCAGGCATAAAATGAACTTTCACAATTGTCCCTCAGATTTGGTATGATTGTCCACAGCATCCACCAGCGTACAGTTTGTTCATAATGAACATGGTCAGGATACATTTTGCTCACAAAACACAACATAAAAAAAAAAATTACTGATAAATTTAGTCCCCTGACTTGTTCAAGACCAAATTTGTCCAAACCGGGTGGAAATCCTTTGGACTAGTTTGCAAAAGATGGTTTTGCAAATAATGCAAATTCCTTCCTTCCTTCCTTCCTTCCATCCATCCATCCATCTTCCAAAACTCTTCATCCTATGCAAAGTTGAGGGGAGTCCTGGAGCCAATCCCAGGCAGCTTGGGGCACAAGGCAGGGGACACCCTGGACAGGGTGCCAACCCATTGCAGGGCGCAGTCACACACGGACTCAGTTACCCAATCACACAGTATGGGCAATTTAGATCACATGTCTTTGGATTGTGGGAGGAAATTGGAGAAGCCCAGAGGAATCTGGTGAAGCACAGGAAAAACCTGCAAACTTCATGCACATAGAAAAGTGGTGGGTGTTGAACAAGGCAGTCATGCTATCCACTGAGCCACCGTGTATCCCCCACCATAATGCAAATTAGCAAAAAAAAAAAAAAAAATCAAAGTGGATGGAATTGAATTCTTTGTGGCACAAACGAAGGAACAGAAAAAAACAATACTAACTCATGGTCTATACTGCCCTCCTTTGGCCAATTTTGCCCCCTCTGCTTCCCTGAGTAGTGTGCGGGATACTGTACCTTCCTACCAGATTTAGTGTTTCTGTGCCTCACGATCTTCTTATGCCATTTCATTTTAAGGCAGAATCAAAATAATGAAAAAATTCAAATAAAAGCGAATAGGGTCCCAGCAATACGTTCTTGGACCCCTCCCTAATAATAAATGTGACTATTATATCGCTGTTCCGTGGGCTGTACGCAAACTGCACGAGGGCGCCCCCTGCTGGCGTCACAGAGAAACTACCGTCAAGGTCTGGCAGGAGTAGCGCCGCTGGGACCTGCAAGTCAACGGATGGGCAGCGGGAGCCCATCCAGCTGCAGGTCTGCCAGAGGCACACACCGGTCTGCGGGGGCTTGTCATTCAAAGCGTCTAGCCGGTGGACGCGGGATGTTTACGGCAGGCTAAAAACGCAAGTGCAGTGGTATGCTGGGCAACATGAAGAACGGCAGACAGTTCAGGCTATTTGGGGACTTCTGGCAGATCAGAGGAACACCCCAGAAATGCAGGGCTAAGGGGGGGTGGAACCACAGGTGTCCTAACTGCAGTGCTGTGGAAAGACTGTGTTGGACGTGGTCCAGCGGCCCAACAACAGTGCACTCCAGGGCGGCTTGATAGTGTGAGAATGACCTTCACTGTCATGTTTTATTAATGGTTTTCACAGCCTCTCAGCTCACATGCTGCTGGAAGAGAAAATCATTTTGTTCTACTCTATCACAATACACAAAACAAAGCTCTCAGAAAGCTGCCGAGCTCTCAACGCTCACTCACACACATACACACACACACACTGTAGAAGAGCTGTGACACGGACTAACTGCTCATTTGAAAATTGTGTCTAATGTGTCAACAAGCCGAACCAGTACATGCCATGGAAAAGACGTAATAACCGGTCAGTCAGTGTGCGAATGAGCAGTAGGACAAGAATGCTTAACGGTCCAACCAGAAGGCGGGAACATGCCGGTAGGTGTGTGTTTGAGTATGTGTGCGTGTACCTGTAAGTCATGTAAAGGTGTGGCGTGTTTACTTGGCATACTTGGGTAAATCTGTACATGTGTGTATATGTCATTACACACATGAGAGCGCAGGAACAGGCGTAGACCGCGTTTTCAAGCGTGCGAGTGCAAAATGTCACTCAGCTCGTGGCCCAATACCTGTGACCACGACCCAGTTCTCTGTCCAGTACCCGTGACCCATCTCTCTGTCCAGTACCAGTGACCGTGACTCAGCTAACGACTCGGCACCCGTGACCATGACCCAGCTCTTGGCACAGCACCCGTAGCTATGACCGTAACTCATTTCTCTGTCCAGTACCTTTGACTATGACTCAGCTCTTGGCCCAGTACCCGTGACTCATCTCTCTGTCCAGTACCTGTGACCGTGACCCAGCTCTCAATCCAGTACCGGTGACCGTGACTCATCCCTCCGTCCAGTACCCGTGACCATGACCCATCTCTCTGTCCAGTACCAGTGACCGTGACTCAGCTAACGACTCGGCACCCGTGACCATGACCCAGCTCTTGGCACAGCACCCGTAGCTATGACCGTAACTCATTTCTCTGTCCAGTACCTGTGACCGTGACCCAGCTCTCAATCCAGTACCCGTGACCATGACCCAGCTCTCAATCCAGTACCGGTGACCGTGACTCATCCCTCCGTCCAGTACCCGTGACCATGACCCAGCTCTTGGCACAGCACCCGTAGCTATGACCGTAACTCATTTCTCTGTCCAGTACCTTTGACTATGACTCAGCTCTTGGCCCAGTACCCGTGACTCATCTCTCTGTCCAGTACCCGTGACCGTGACCCAGCTCTCAATCCAGTACCGGTGACCGTGACTCATCCCTCCGTCCAGTACCCGTGACCGTGACCCAGCTCTCAATCCAGTACCGGTGACTGTGACTCAGCTCTTGGCCCACTCGGACACATACGGAAGGCAGCCTTGCTGGCTGGTTCGCTGCGGCTCCGTCACGGATCCTGCCAGTTTGATCCATCCTGGCCATTTAACAGCCGCCGCTTAAGAAGCCTCATTGTTCTTATAATATAGGAGTTTATACACTAATCCGCATATCATGATTGATCCGTAGCAGCAAAACGCCAGCTCATCGCCCTCAATGGCAGCCGCCGGGACACTCGCTGCAGCGGCAGAAGAATAGATGCTTTAAGGTACCGTTGCATCCGCTGACAAGACATGGAGATCGATCTCGAGAAAGAAATCAATGAGGAACAAATTTAATTTTCTTCCATGGCGTCCTTTGTCAGCCGAACAGAGACTTCCACTTGGAAAAGATGGATGCCGGTGAACGCAAGCTCCTCATCTGGTCTGTCACATTCATCACTGTAAGCCTCCACAGCACCGCCTGCCTCGCAACGCAGCATTTAATATTACCAATTCTAATATCTTAGTAATCCTAAAGGGGGCAGTCAGCAGCACTATTAAAAAATGCACAAAATCGAAGAAAACAACGTTGGGCGATTTTATTGGTCAAGGAAAAACTGTTCAGTCTCTGGATCAAAGGGCCGATCCTGGAGTGGAGGGAATCGATTACAGAGCTACTGAGATCAAGTGAACATTTCACGGTGGCAAAATGCGTCACTGGACTTAGACAAAAAGCGTCAAATGTATCTCATGGCAGGTCCCTCTCAATGACGGCATCGCCATTTACCAACCCAGTGACACGGGCATATTTTTAATATTCCTGCTTAAAGTTAGCGTATCCATTTGCCAAAATCGTTACTGCTAAGTAGCATGCTGAGGCTTGGCCTTGAATATCACCACGGCATCGTAGCACGGTCCACGCAGCCCAGGTCTCCTACACATGACGGCTTATGTTCGCTTTAATTCGAGTAATTGAAGAGGAGCTGATCGCCATGAGAACCGGGGAAGCCGCCTGGCGATGACAAGTGAAAAGTGGATAATGCCGACAGCCAATTATCCATTTTCCTTTTTGTTCACAATTATCTACTTATTTTTTAATCTGCTGCCGCTCTCTGGCGACTCATTGGCAGCAGAGTCACGGAGCGTTAGAGCCCTTGCATCGAGCAAGTCTACGCCGCCAGACGGCCGTTCTCTTTGGGCTCGAGCTGGAAGGATGTGCTCCGCAGCAGTCTGGCCTCCTGGCTCGCACCCTACCTCGGACTGGGCCGAGGAAACGTGGCCGCGAATTATCTGTCCGCGAGTTGCTATGGAAGGGAGCGGAGAGGTAAGGAGGGAAGAGCCAAATGAGAGAGTTTGCTAAATGGAAATGCCGAGGCTCCGCAGGATGATAAGAAAAAGGAGAGTCTAGGGGGAGTGCTGATTAGGAAAGGTGACACACAAGAGTGAGAGCTAGCTCTGAGGAGCAGCTCTTACACTGACCTTTAGGCTAGTTCTGCTGTTGTCAGCAGAAAGTGGACTTTCCAGAACCGGCGTGCGGCTAGCAGAAAGCGGAGAGCTAGGAACAGTGTGCCGGCTATCACTTGAAGGTCACATGACCAGCGAGACCATTACACCTGCACGTCACCGTAACGCTCCAAATATAAATGGCCCAAGTGCGCCAGCTCTGCCGGGAAGCTTTGACTCAGGTGAGGAAATGGCTCTCGCAGAGCGACGAGCGCCCGGCTGAGTCATCACGTGGAGGAAACGATGAGCCTCGCAGATCAACCGCTGCTGTTGGGGGAGATCGATATACGCGGCGGCACCTCCGCGGGAGACGTCGTCGTGGAAACGAGACCCAGACGAAGAGCCATCATCGCCGCAAGACTGCAGTCGAGGAGAGGGGAAAGCGAACCTCTACCACGTCCCCATTCTCAATCACACAGATCAGGACGATGACTGTAATTACACGTGCCACATCCTCAGGCACGGGGGGTGGGGGGGGACTCCACAGAAAGGCGCCGGCCTGAGGCATCCTACCTTGCACTCTGCGGGGCTTTACAATGAGCACCGGGGGCTCTGTTCCACTGCGCCTAGACTGTAAATCGATTGGAGACTGTGGAACAGAAGGTTTGCTGTGCCATTGTGAAGGCCCACACTGAGGGTGTCCAGGAATGAGGGACTAGGCTCATTCGCTAGGCATAAACACACAGCCCAAGAGGAGGCATTTCCACCAGCCCAAGCCATTTCTCAGCTGCATCGCTATATCTCAAGTAACGTTCAACACTTCCACTAAACCTTACATTCAAAGGTCTCGGGGTCTATTCGCACCGCAGGTAGCGATGCTATAGCTAATTATCGATCGGGCCATTATCGATAAGAGCTAGCGCCTCGGTCTCGTTAATGAGTTCCTGTATGCTGGCCCCATTATAAACATCGATTCGACCGTGCCAGCCGCTCAGATGGAGTGCCACACTTTTGTGTGATGCGGGTCTGAGGGACTGTTACTTCTTTCTTTGTCTGCTGGAGGAAAAAAACGGAGGATTGTGTCATTCTTGTGCATGGGCTAGTTAGGTCAAATTTAAATGCATATACTTGTCCTCAGCAAAATTTAATCATATATCCGATATGTTCATGACTGACAGCTTGAACCCAGATCCCTATTCTATTTTCGGAACGACTTACAGAGATAGGACATTGAGATCTTTAGACAGAAAACTCTCACAAACTCATGGGGAACACACAGAGTGAAAGACAACGTACCTGATCAGGCGCCACATCAAGGGCCTGCCGTATGACACTGAAGTCACCTTAGAAGAGAATTTCAAACTGCTTCTTTCCTGGGACAACCTGGCAGACAGAATCTGCCACCAGCACGTATGACCACAAAAGTATCCGTGTCAAAAGGAAAGGCGGGCTGGAGCAGGCAACCTGGCTCCCAATGGCTGTTCTTACTTGAGGGGGTGGAGTTTGGTGGACTGCAGTGGCCTAGGATTGGATGACAGGTGCTGCTAAAATTTGACACTGCTTAGGAAGAAATGGCAAGATGGGGTCATTGCTATAATACCGAAATGCACAGTTCTAAAGCACAGTTTTTATGTCTGTGAGGAATGGGCCTCACTAGCCAAACAGCTCATGCCCAGCCCATGTCCAGCATGATGCAGTGGATCTCCAGGCCAGGCAGAGCAAGGCTCTGTAAATGTCAGCAGTGTAGTAGGACAGGCAGGCAGCCTCCGGGAGGCCCAGCGGACAAGAGCACCGCCGTGGCGAGCTCACACAGCACTCCGCAGCAGGCGGCTTGCTGCAGGCGATGAAAATGCCACATTCTGATGGGGCGGAGTGCGACTTTGAGCTGAAGTTGGAGGAAGTTGCTACTGGAAAAGTCTCCCTCAGTGTCACACTCCCCCCCAACCCCCACCGCCTCCGTCGCTCACACGATACTGCAGTGCGGTCTTTCAGTCCCCTCTGGAATCCACCCCCCCCAGCATTGAAATCACGTTGCAAAGCATTACAGAACCAAGCAGAAGCACTACAGGGTCAGTGTTCTGCCCTCTCTCCTGTGCATCTGGGGAGGAACCCGAGAGAACATTGAGGGGCCAGTGATGAATTATGGGATGCTGTGCTGTGAGGTCTCCGTGAGCGTGTGTGTGTGTGTGTGTGTGTGTGTGTGTGTGGGGGGGGGGGGGGGGGGGCAGGGTTTGGGTTTTTGTTTTCTTTTTTTTTTTTTCCT
>JAACJT020022652.1:1856-33316 GCA_009936485.2 Gymnarchus niloticus | reverse complement strand
CCAGATTCCCGCACTGCTGCTGGAAGACCATTCCACAGCTGCGGAGCTCTGTAGGAGAATGCTCTGCAGCCCAACGTGGCTTTGTTTACTCTTACTTTGTTTAAACCAGATCTACCTCTTCATGATGAGTGTCTACCCCGATGGCACAGGTTGGTTACAGCAGGATAAATCCCCTTATCATGTCATTAGGAGTGTGTGTGAATGGTTTGACGAGCATGCCAGTGACATCTGTTTACAAAAGTTGATAAATACAGCCCTCTTAGTAAGTGGTATGACCTCCTCATGCCAGAAATCCTCCAGCTGTGTGGCAAGACATTGATTCAATGAGGCCTCTGAACATTTTCACTGGGATGCTGCACCAGAACTTCCCACAAAGCATCAAAAGTCCTCGGTAGTTACAAACGCTGAACCAAGTTAATCCTACAGATCATCGTTCATGATGACTGTCTACCCCAATGGCACAGGTTTGGTTCCAGCAGGATAAATCCCTTTGCCATGTCACTAGGAGTGTGCATGAAGCATTTGAGGAGCATGACAGTGACTTTAGCCTACCATCCTGGCCTTTGTGTTCACCAGATATCAGTCCTGTTGAATATCAGTTGGATTAACTTGATGGACGGGTTCAGCATTTTGGAACCGCCAATGACTCTTGATAGTCTATGGGAAGCTCTAGTGTCAGCATGGTACAACATCCCTGTGGAAACGTTTTAGAGGCCGGAGTGAATCGATGCCTCGCCACATAGCTGGAGTTTAGGTGGCAAAGGAAGGTCATACCACCTACTAAGGGTGCTGTATTCGTCAACTTTTGTAAGCTGATGCCAAATATATATAGAAATCTGTGTAAATTAGCAGAGGTCTGTCAGCTAAGTCTTTCATTCTGTTTAAATTGTTTAATCTTGCCTTTTCTCATTTTGACAAGCACATTCACAGTTTTATCGTGACTTCTGACACCCAAGAGGACACACAAAAGAGAAGCGTTATGGCCTCACGCTGTGAAATAAACATTATTTTTACCTCAGGTGCCCCTTCAGCATGCCAATGTTATCGACTCAGCTAGAGCGATACATCCACTAATCACGCTTTGCGTGACGTTCGGCCCATATCTGTCGAAGAACCCTTCCGACATACCTTCCACTTCAAGAATTAGGTGGCAAGGAGTTATCTCCTGTCTGATGGAATTGTCCAGTCCTTTTTCCTTTCTCATTAATAATAAAAGCAAGCCTTCAATATTTCCCTTGGCAGTGGTGAAAGTGGGGAAACCCAAGAGCCCACTGTGGACAAGCTTACATTTGATTGATTTCAGAGTTAGACATGGACATACTTGGGTATGGCTGCTGTTGGCTCCTTACTTTGATGAATGCAGCAGACTGATGTCAAGACTCAAATGACTTAATGATCCCATTAATCAAGCTTTTTTCTTAGGTACTGGAAAGTAAGCCATCCTAGGGAAAGTGTTTTCATGTATATATAAAGATACACATTTGAGCATCTAGTCTATCCATCACACTATTTAATAACTTTGTGATTCCTGGAGACTAACATAGAATTCTGCTTTTGATTTATTGATTTATTTCTTTGATGAAATCTGCCTGTATTACATGAGATCCTTCTCCAAACCTGATAAATACTGACTGCTGTTGTCATATAAGTTTTATTGCCAGTAGTGTAGGGAATCTATTTCTCACAATTCTGTTATAATTCCACTCTCTAGCCTGTATAAAAACATTATAAGGAACTCCTGTTTAAAACAGTGGAACCAGCAAAAACCCCTTCAGGGTGCTGGTGCTCATGACCATGGCCAGTTACTAAGTGTTTCTTCGGAAACACTTTAAAACACGGGGAAAAAAAAGCAGGATTCATGGAGAAAAGAGAAATTCACAAATTACATCTGCATTGAAATCACCATATTGATGGGTCTGGGCTTCAAAAGTCTAGAGTATGTCTAAGGTTGAGGGTGGGGATTGTCCCCTGTTTGCTGCGCTGTTGTGAATGTGTTACAGCATGCCAAATGTGGAAAGGGTGAGTTACCCTTTTGAATGGCTCTGAAAGTTTCATGACTGCAGTGAATGGCAGCAGTTAAATGTCAACAGTAGCTGTTCAACGGCAAAAATTGAGGAAAGAGAGAAATGGGATACCAGTGTTAGCTAAGTCGAGTAAGAATAAGTTACTGAAGGATGATAGGCACAGGTGTGCCTGGCCAGCACTCCGCTGGTATAGCTGGACTGTGAACAGTCAATTCCAGGAGCAAGCAAGGCAGAGAGCTGGTGTTATCCTCCATCTGACAGAGCACCACATTTTTGGGTGTTCCCTGGATCAGGTCCTCCATGTGTCTGGGCTTTCCTGCAGCCATGCAAACTGGTTATGTGTTTTGTTGATCTCAGAGGCTGCCCCAGTGGGTGTGTGAGTCTGTTGACCTCTGTTCTCTGATCATTCGCTTTTAGCAGAGTGGGCTCATAATTGTAGCCATTTGCATCTGAATTTTATTTTGTGTATCAGTGGCTGAAATTTTTTCGCACTGTTGGCCTGACGGTGCTGTGTTCTTCTCTTCCTGTAGTACCCATAAGGCTTTGAGTCAGTGGGCAAAGAAAATGTTTGATTTGATTTCGAATGCACGTGTGGGGAGGTCCATCCTTCCTCCACCTGCCCCCACCTTTCTACGCACTGCTGTCTCTGTGGCATGTCTAACGAAAGAAGATGCCCCTCCCTCAACAGAATCTTCCCTTTAACAGCGGACTGTGTGAGCTGGGTGGTACTGGTTACAGATGCCTCTGCTGAATTCCTGGCAAATTCTGGGATAGAGTTAGACAATCTTTAAAGTCATCTCCAGAGAAATTAAGAGCAGCCTGCTTTATCACAATTTGTTCAAATAAAGCAGATATGTTCTTTTCAGGTTATATCTCCATTTATGCACGGGTCCCTGTAGTCATTATAGCAAATGCTTGTTGTGCATTGCAATTTAAAGCAGCTCTGTTTTGTGTTTTGCACCTTGACAAGATACTGTGGGCCCTTTAAAGAGACTTTTTTTATTCCCCTGTCATAAAGAGACCCAAAAATCAAACTATGATGTCAGTGGAAGACACGAGTTCATCAGGATCCTGCTGTATAGAGAGGTGATCCTCTTAAAGGTAGTTAGGAGTTACATGCAGGCATTGGGCCTAAACAATGTGCAGTTGTCAGTTCTGAACATGCCTTCATCTTTTATGAAACATTAATGACAATGACTCTATAGATCACATACTTATGGTGGTACATTTTGACCCATACTTGCGTTATTTTTTACTTCACAATCTACCCTAACGTCAGCGTTGAGCCCCGTGTTGCCTTGCATCGCTCCAGTGTATCTCTTCCTCCGGTCGGCCTCGCTCTCCGGATGCCGGACTGTGACCTCTCGGGGTTGGGTCAGCAGTCACAGTGAAGATGTGGGCGAAAGAGGTCTGGCTTGCCCGGCCCAATGGGGACATTTTCCGCTTTCATTAATGATTTGTGAGGCTGTCTAATAAAGCAGCTCAGCAATGTGCTTGAACATCACCCCGTGAGCTGTCACACGTGGACAGTGTGACAAACAGTGGCATTTTCAGCCCGCCTACATCAGCATCCACAGTGTGTTAACTGCTGGCCCAGAAGGTGCTGCAGACAGAGGATTTGGGCTTACTTACCTCCTGCCTTTTTGGGCAAGGAGGGTTGGGTCAGAGATGACACCACTCAGCCATGAAGCCCCTTGAATCAATTGCTTTCAGTTCGGTAGGTGCTTTCTCAACATCATCGGCAGTGTCAGACGAGGCAGGCCAACCTCTCCATCATAATGCTTCCTTTCCATGGAGCTCTGTGTTTTTTATTTGCCTCTATCAGACATCTGTTTTTCTGAAGATATATTTGTCTTCTATATTTGTATTTTGTTTTTTTTTCTTCGCTATTCTCAGTCCAGTACATTATTAATTTCACAAACTACTTTATCATACGTCGCATGCAGATGTGAACAGATAGGTGTAGCCCCCAAGCAGATTAGCATGAGTCATAATTGCAGGCAGCTGCACAGTGCATCTGCATGCCCTGACCTCAACACACTCTGAAGCCAGGATAGAAATATTACAGAACATGCGGTCCATGAAGCCTGGACTTGCTGGAGCATTCTAGAAACACAGTTCAGAATTCATTATCAGATCTCCAGTTCTGGTCATCACTCATTCATCTGCAATTTCATACCACTGAATCAGTGTGTCTGTCTGTGTGTGGGTGAGGGGTCCAAAATTAAATGTGAAATTTAACTTGCAACTGGCCCGCTGTCCATGTTTAATGAGTTTCTCACATCGCTGGAATAGCAAGCTGTCTTTGAGAACCATCATGCATCATTAAACATCTCTTGACCTATCAAACGGACGGTGCCAAACAGTGCCAAGACGCCTCTATCCTGGAGAACTTGTCTGACGACGTCCCAGTAAGCAAGCACGGAATGGTAATGTGCTGTATTTATCAAGTATTATTTTTGATTTCATCTTTCCATAATCACGTCGAGCTGCAGGCTAAAATGGAGTCATCTATCTTGCTTAAATGTGGTACAACTTTGCAGGGGTCAGTGGATTAGCATGACAGCCTACCGGCGACGTGGCTGTGTTACTGAGAATGGCAGACTGTCAACGATAACCTGTAGGTTAGGATAAAACACTCATGGGTGCCTTCACCATGACTTATTTGTTTCGGTCCATTTTTCCGTAGTGGAATCACATTCACATGATCTCCTGAAAGCTTGTGTCAGACTCCACTCACCATGACGTGACACTGTAATTGTCCATGCCTGCTCCTCAGTCCGCTGACTTCAGGATACTGTACTTTCCATAGATATGGCAACCGGTGGGATTAGTCCATATTTCAGCAGCTTTTCTTTGCTCACAGGGACCCACAGCTTGGAGAGGCAGTAAAGCAAAGGTGGTGTTGGTCTCCTGGAAGGCCGCGGCCATTGGAGGCTCCTGAGAGATCTGCTGTTTTTATACTGAAGTGTCAGTTCAGCAGTCAAATTAGAATGCATGATGGGATCATGGATAAGACCTCAGACATGGAGCCTGCCCAGCCACAGTGTTGGGAACAGGGCAGGGTCCAAAGTTTGCCAGCTTTATTATGTTGACAACGTCAAGGTGTTTGGATGGGGTCTCTGGTCGCTAACATGGACAGCCAAAAATATGGGAATTATTCACATTGGCTTGTGCTTTATAGGGGAAAATTCAAATGTCTGCAGGTTAACTTTTATACTAATGAGATGTAACACCATATTTTTTGTACAACCTGTTCTGTGCTCGGTCAATACAGTGATTCATTTTGTGATGAACGTGGCCTACAAACAAATATGATTTTTTTGTAATGATTTACTATTATCAGCTTATTTCTTGAGGTGATGTTTGAATACGCATATACAAAAATACATATTACCCTTAGTTTATAAGAACTCTTTGTATCTTGGGTATATTTTTTATATATGTTGTGTTATGTATTTAATTGATGATTTGGTTGATGATTTTGACAGTTTTGTGCCGGTTCTTTGACAGTGTAGGATTTGTAGTACCCTCCTGGTAAACATGATTAAAATGGCGAAAATAATTGACCTAATCTGCATATTGTCTGATTGCTTTGGAAACTCAGCCAATGAGGAAAACCAAGAAGCATCAGTGTAGCACGAATGGATTTCATGTGCTGTGACTCAGGTTCTCCAGATGACTCTGTAAGTGCAAGCAAGGCTGAAGGTACGTGTGTACAGAAGGAGTGACTGGGGAAATCAGCTTTCACTGGGAAGCCAGCACCTCAGTAGGGTATAATTGTCTGTGTGTAGATGTACATGTGTTTGCATACATGTGAATGCTCAAGGCAGCCAGGGCTAAGCATCTACATAGCACAGCCATTGACTGGGAGTGAGGCTTCTGCTGAAATGTGACGTGTCACCGAATAGGGGCTCGTCGTATTGCCCCCTTGCCTCTGTTTCAGTTCAGTTATGAGTTCTGTCCATTAGCATCTTCATCCACGGGGACTACAGGAAACTGGACACGTATGAGTCAAGGACAATAGCAGAAGACTATGAATGAAGACACTAGGTCCAAATTTGATCCAGTCAAAATGCAGAAGCATGTAGTAGCTGCATCATTAAAGTGTATGAATTACTGTAACGTGCGCATACACATCAGCTGCATTATGGGCTGAGCCAAGCTACCTACACCAGGGAAATTTCAACTTCACCTCTGTGAGATATTTCAGAGGAGCTGCTGGCTCACAGGTGGGCCGTGATGGCCAGTCACCCAGCCTGGCCAGTTAGAGGAGGTCCAGTGGAGAGGGGATCACCAGTGCATTTAAAATGGATGGAGCTATCATCCAGGATGTTATGGAGGCAGATAAGGAGAAATGAAGCAGGGGCATGCTTGGGGAGACTGGAGACCCTATTGCAGGAATGTTCTGGATGAATTGGAGAGGTTCTGGGCTTCATGCTCCTTTTTCCTATGAATTTGTTCAGTGTTTTTCTTCGGTTAGCTGTACCGTTCTTCAGAAAGCTACACTGTTGATACCCTGAAACGGCGCTGTCCCCCCCTGACATTCATGTCGAAATCATGAAACAGCAGCCCCCATAAGCTAAGCCTGGACCCACTGGTGTTGTTTTTGAGCCCCATTTCAAAAGACAGTGTAGTCTAGGCTTTGATCATCTCCAGCCTGTCAGCCTGTCCCTCAAACAGAGACCCTCTGGACTCCTCCAGTTCACCTTCTCCTGATATATATCTGTGTCCATCGTGCAGGTTAACCCACTGACAGAATCTGGCGTGCTTTCTTGAGCAACGGCTTGCTGGACATGCTGATCTGATATAAATATCTGTATGACGCACTGGACGTGTTTGTTGTCACGGGGACTGGACTCGAACTGCAGCTCTGTGATACGGCATCATTTTCTGACATGGAGGCAACACTCGATTTTCCTCTGTGTGGAAAAAGAAAGAGAAGTCAGATAAGGACAGGGCAGGAGAGACCTGAATGAACCTCTGCTTTCATCAGACAACGCTGACAGCTGCCAACAGCTCAGAGCTGTCAACTCCATCCACGCAGCTCACAAGAGCACCTTTCTCTACATGATGGCACACACCTGTTGGATGTTTAACCCTGGCCTGGAGATGGTCATGTGATGGAGAACCCTGAAGTGACCTGGCAGCCCTCGGAGGACCTCTTTAAGGTGCTAAATGGGTCAAGGTGCGATGGAGCAGTTGAAGACGGACCAGTAATTCCACTCTCCCCCATCACTACAGACAGCCATGTACCGACGGCCCATATTAAACTCGTTACATTTTGAACCTTGGAGGTTTTTAACTGAAATGAATATTTATGTAACATTTTCACTTGCTGTAAATGTAATCATTTTTCTCCTATGAAATGGTCAGTTCACATTTGATTATTTCTCAGTACAGTTAAAAGCCAGATGAGTAACTGCACTGTATTTTTTATATAGCCAAGGCTATATAAAAGGGAGCCAAGGGAGACTTCCAGAACTCCCTAGTGGCATATTCCATTTTTTAGTCTTTTTTGACATACATACGTGCATATATATATACAGTGTACTGTAAGCTCTGGGTGCTCCCTGTGGAATTTCCTAGTTACTGCCAACACTTGTCTGTTATGTTTAAAATGTACACAGCATAAATATTTACCTCTGTTCAAAGTAAGATGTGAATGAGTAAACATCTATCATCCCAGAGACAATCTCAGGTCATTAGGAATCTTCCCGCTTATAAGTTATGGAGTTTAGCTGCTGTTCCTTTCTTAAAGGTACAACAGTAAGACCCCAGGATTCGAGTTGACAACATTTTGGCTTACAAGTGCAATCCCAGACCAATGTTTCAACATCCAGAAGGGATCCTCCTACTACTAGAGTGAGCATGTATGGCTTGGCCCGTTGGAGTTATATAAATCAGCTCAAGACTGTAAATGCCCCCCTCCCCCCACTCACGTCGGGGGTACATCCAGTATGTGAACATTCCAAGGTATTTTTCCCAGCAGGATATCGCTCATATCATGAAAACATTAGTGCTGAAATCAGACAGGCAACATTCCTTCACGATGCAATAAAGAGGTGGCGTCCGCCAGCCCAGGGTTGGCCTACCTCCGTAACGGCTCCAGCCTCTCATCACGGAGACCAGGCCCACTTCCGTGATGCCAAAGGCTGCCTGCGACTCCCAGCATGAAGACCTGGTAAAAAACAATGATGGAAAGATTTTGATTACTTTCAGCGTGCAGCTCCAGGAGAAGGGCATGGGCCGGCGGGTCTGCCATGTCCAGATCGGAAGGGAACACGCTGCTTGTGGTTTCCACATCAATGTGGTGAATCGATCGTCTAATGCCACATGTCCCAGTTGACTACGTTTGTTTGAAAGCCGCATGAGGACACTTCAAAAAGAATGAACTACGTTTAAGCTGATGCTCATATGCCAGTTCCTCTCCAGCCTAAAACCTGATGGGTGCAGAGCCTGGCTGGCTGGAATGAGGCCCCAAATGGGCCATGGGTCACGGAGACAGGCCTGGGTGGGCGGCTTTACAGGAGATAGTAGCTCTGATGACATTACTTCCAGTTTTTAACAGCCCAGTGATGCCCTGTCACTCTTTACTCTCAGCTGGTCAAGAAATTTTTATCACTTTTTTGTGCCAGCATTAGCCCATTGTAAGTCCTACTCTCTCAATTTCCACTGACCATGACTGCCTTCAAACCCGTGACACCAAATGATGGGTGGGCAGCTAGACGGAACTGTGACTTTTGTGAACATATGATCATGACCTCAAAAAAAAAAACTGCATCTGATGAAGGTCACATTTGCAAGTAAGATAAGGAAGCCTTTTATTGGGTTCTCCTAAATTTCAGTGAACCTTTTCTTGTGACTTGAGACTTAAACACAAATAAAACAGTCAGGCATATACACTCCAGGCACTAAAATCTCCATTTATGGTGCCTTGCCGACACCCTTGACACACAGAAGTTCAGAGCACTGCAACATGCCTTGAACAATTCATCCTGTAAGCCTTTTCTCATTTCGCTCTGGGCATCTGGGCAGTTTCGTCCAGCAGATGGATGTTGCTGCAGCCTTAGACAGAAATCGCTCACAGTATAATTTGGGGATGGAGCCTTTGAACCAGTTTGGGTGGATTGTTTATTGCACACAGTTTAGGCTACAGATGGAGAGAGTATCACCAAACAAAATTTTATGAAAAATCATTTTAGTGTAAAATGTGCACTATATGTTTTGTTCAATCATGCTTTCTTGTGTAATCCAAGTTTTTTGAAGTGCTACTCCCCCTGCTGGCCATATATTATCATAAATATAATTACTAGGCAGTCAGTGGAGGATGCCTTACCTGGTGTCAGCAGGTAGGCGTACATCGTAAGGCACATCAGTATGAAGCACGCGTATTGTCTACAGAGAGCTGGTGACACTGAATCCATCACCTGGGAATAAAAAAAAGCCCTGAAGTCTACAACTGAGGACTTGAATATTAAACAACGCATTTTGCAGGTATCCTGAGTATGCAGAGGTGCAGTTTATACAAGACCCTGAGTCATATCTACAGCTGTAGTGTACACAAGGAGTTGTGATTTCGATACCTTATCAGGAAATTTGTATCGGTATCATTTTTTATGAATCCATTTCTCCGCAAGTCACTAATTAAAAGTCTACTTTTTTTGAACAATAATCAGATAAAAGCTAAGGATGCAGCTATATCTGGGTAAATATGACAACATGAGATGCTGGCTGGAGAGATGATTGAGGACATGGACAGGAGAAGCAGATAGTCTGGAGGTCAGGTCAGATGTGGAGAATCGAGAAGGACCGAGCTGAGCTGTGTAAAAACCTGGACACTGGTAAGATGGTGAAGGTCATAGGCTAGCCATGGTGTTGCCTCCAGAAATGATGCTTTTCCTGCATCTTGTCCATATGGGTGTTTTGTTGAGCTGAAAACCTTCCTGCCAGATTAGTTGTGCTAATCATGAAGTGTGGCTTGCATCTCCACCCTGTTCCTCACCATGATGGTCATATTGAGCCCGCTTTTATACCCCAGATATTTCAGTGTGATGCAGCATCTGATGGACGCACCTCCCTGTTTACCACTCTTTCCAGAATCTTCCGAGGCGGTAGCAGGGAAACCCGCCTACTACGCTGCTGTGCTGAGGATGAAGCAGGACAGCCCCCCCTCTTTCTCTTCGTCCCTCGGCTACCGGGGCCGGCCCCGGCAGGACCGGCGAGCCGGACCAGCAGCAGACCCCGACTGGCCCGGACACTCTCGTCATCCACCGTCAGCTCTCAGAACTCACAGTTCCCAGGAAGAGCCAGCAAGTGAAGGTGGGTTAGGCAGCAGTGCAACCAGTGGTGGTGTTTCACATCAGCTAAGTGGAGAGAGCCACCATGATTCACAATATGCTTTGTCAAGCACAATACATTCCAGTGAGAGTGGCATTGTTTTGTGTACTGATTTTGGTCATTCACATTGTGTCATTTATAAAATGCACCCAGGATCTTGGAAAAACGCAAGTAAATATTTCCTGTTGTTACTGTACATATAAGACATTGTGATTTGTAGTGAAAGTAGGGAGCAGGTTGAGGAGACCCTGGAGAGGTGAAGGTATGCTCTACAGAGCAGAGGAATGAAGGTCAGCAGGACTAAGACAGAATACGTGTGTGAATGAGAGGACGGACAGCAGAATGGTGAGCATGCAGGGAGTAGAGTTGGCGAAGGTTGTTGAGTTTAAATACTTGGGGTCAACAGTTCAGGGTAATGGGGAGTGTGGAAAAGAGGTGAAGAGGAGAGTCCAGGCAGGGTGGAGTGGGTGGAGAAGAGTGTCAGGACTAATTTGTGACAGACGGGTACCAGTAAGAGTGAAAGGAAAGGTCTACAAGATGGTAGTGAGGCCAGCTATGTTATATGGGCTGGAGACGATGGCACTGATGGAAAGACAGGAGGCAGAGCTGGAGGTGGGTGTAGGAGTTAAAGATGTTAAGATTTGCATTGGGTGTGACGAGGATGGATCGGATTAGGAATGAGTATATTAGAGGGTCAGCTCAGGTTGGTCGGTTTGGGGACAAAGCCAGAGAGGAGAGATTGCATTGGTTTGCACATGTGCAGAGGACAGATGCTGGGTATATTGGGAGAAGGATGCTGAGGATGGAGCTGCCAGGCAAGAGGAAAAGAGGAAGGCCAAGAGGAGGTGCTTCCCTAAGCACGCCACCGACTTTTGCTTAGTAACAGGAAACGTTTTCCATGAACTCATGGACAAATTCATATCAGTAGCCATCAGCAATTCATGTTTCTTTTAACCCATACCTTCCTTGCAGGACATTATCACCTGAAGCTGCTTCTTCAGTCTAAAATTTGTTAAAACAACAGCAAAATCAGCAAAAATGGTGACATCAAATCCCTTACATGATAATTATAACCAGGGTATCGAAATGAGCCAAAGTTGTCCCACCAGGCTCGGAGCTGAGGTGCACGCCAGTATTCCTCCCAGGGAATCCAAGACAAGATCTCTCAGTGCGTCACTATAAACTGTTCAACATTCACAATTCCCATCAGCATGATCCCACTGAACATGTTTTACAGGATTATGTTCAAATTGGCGGTCAAATGTACACCTTTCAGCCACATTGAGGGAATGGGAAGAGTGCCTGGTCACATATTTCTCATATTTTTAGTCCAACAGCACACACATATAGAAGAGGCCAGTGCATTTTAAATAAAAAGAGAACAGGAAGTAGTCTGCATGCTTCCTGTCAAGTGTATATGTTTAGATGTTATGTACATTTTCTTTTCAGTGATTTGAAAAGTGTCCCTATAAAAATGGTTAATAAAGGAAAGGCAGACACCCTTGACCAGGAAAAGCGGTTTAAAGATGGCTTAGCAGGTGGCAGGGGATTTCTTTGTTTTTAGTCAGTTTTTAGAGTAGTTAAATGACTGCGAATCTGCTTTCCAATAGACATTTTTATTACTTTTCTAAATGGAGGACAGTCTTTGATTGTTTTCTATCCCACTTATTATTGAGCCTCCTTTCTGAAGGGCAAATGTCGTACACTCGTCCTGCGTTAATTAGCCAGCGGGACAACAAAAACCAACCCAGGGTTTCTACTGTTCCATTCTGACACCACGGAGCACATTGACAGACAGCCATGGGTAGTCAGTGTAATACGTCTGTAACCCCCACCCCCCGGAGAATGGCTCGTCGATTACATGTCGAGCCACGCGGCTTACTCACCCCGAGGCAGCAGCAGACCCGTCATCCCTATGAGAGCAACCAAAACACGTGTCCAAGTATGTGAAGGACCCTCTGAGGTGTCTCCGCCTTAGCATGGTGTGGTTTGACTCCCCAGGAAACATAGAGACTCAGTGAGTGTCTTTGTTTATCTCATACCACTGGATGTCTGGATCTACGGTGACCCTGAAAGTGAAAATGCTAAAATGTTTGCCTTTCCAAGGGCTCTGTGTAGGGGTGCTTTCATAATGTAGAGCGCTCCATCCCAGCCCGTTTCCACAGAACAAACAGTGAGAGTGTGTTTTAGCTGCTCAGCCATTGATTTGAATAGGCTACATTATTCATTTCTCTACGGCAGCATGGGGAGCCATTACTGCTGAGTGCTCTGTCCCCTAGCCACGGGTTTGCTTTTATCTTATTACGTCGTCTTCCCACCATAATGACAGGCTGTGAAAAGGTGAGCACCGTTTGCCTTGTGCATGGTAACGGGAGGCAGGCGGACAGGCGTGACAGAGCTGCTCCATCCTGGATGTCTGTATAGGACCGTAATGTGGGGGCTGGGTGGGGAAGAAACGGGTGAGTCGCCCGAGAACGTCAGACCATGAAGCTTTATGACAGGAGCAGCTTTCGAATGTCGCATTTGAATATGCCACGCTGGGTTTGTTTCTCTGCATGGCCCCTTATAAGCTGATGAAATGCAGAGATTTATTGGTTTAATATGATGGAGACGGGCAGTGGTTTGTGGATGCAGAAGATGCAGCAGTGCCCTTTAAATTAAACCTCACCCACCTCCTGGCAGTCTCTTTTATGCATTGCGTCAGGACCAATCCATAATGCCCACTAGCTCCGCCTTTTCCTGTGTGGACAATAAAGGCCTGCAAGACCCCTGTCAGACATATGGACCAACTTTAATTACAACGCTGACAAAAATAAAACCCAGTGTATGCCATGTGGAATGAAGCTCACAGGAAAGAAGACCACAAACCTGAAGAGGCATCTTTAGAGGCGGGGCATCCTGAGATTCATGATGTAACGTTATCTAGGTGGCGACTTGGCTGACGCCAATACCGTTGCCTCTGGCTCTTGTTCACCCTGCTAATACTAATGAGTCAAGTGCATTGGTTTATTTCAGGTGTGCTGCTAGCAGTTTTTGAAAGAGAAAAAGCATTTACTGCCATAGCTTTTTGCTGTATGAAAGATGCATTTTCTACATTAAAAATGTTTAAATCACATTTGCTGGAACGTTCTTTTCTTTGTTGAAAGACCTTGTCTTTTTCTGTGGAAAAGATCAAATGTGAGCTGCTTGGTCCAGCCTTTTTTGGTAAAATCTTATAGCAGCAGAACTAAGGCATGTTGAAGGCCAGAAAACTGTGATGACAGACCAGAGCTGCCATTATCTGACCAAGATCTTTTGGAGTAAATCCTTTATACACCTACTCTTTTTATGTTCAATAATCACTACATGTGCTTTGGCTCATTAGTGTACATGTTAATATAATAGTTTAAAGGTACAGTATATTCTGTGTATATTCATATGTTAAGATATCCATCTGATTTTGACTCTGACTAATTTACTATTACTTTTAGTCAACTAAAACCGATTCACTTTTTTCGACTAAAATAATTTAGTTTTTGTCGACTAAAACTAACAATAATTCAATGACTAAAATGTGTCTGAAACTAAAATGCAATTTCGTCAGAAGACTAAAACTAAAACTAAATAACAAATTATTGTCAAAATTAACACTGGTCAGGATTCTCTGCAGTGATGTCTGGATTTTCTGCAGTAGCATCTGGACTCTCTCCTTTTCTGTTTCCTTACACCTACCCCCCATCAATATTAAGTGCACAAACTTCACCAGCAAAGATGAATCCATATAATATTGAAACTGAAGGAAACAGCTTTGTTGAATTTGGAAAGAAAATAATGAAACTGTATCGGTCATTTTGTATTTCCTCCTTGACTACAGTCATATTTTTAATCTGGCTGATTAGCCTGTGCAGCTGGGCATTGTGTTGTATTAGCCTTAGAGGTGTTTGATTGCTGTTTGCAAAGATGACCTGTATTCTCCGCCAGTGTTTCTCACTTCCTGCCCACCTGTGTTGGTAATATAGAACCGCACCTGTCTATGTTCATTGGTGACAACCTGGTATGACAGACTGACATACTTCTCAGGGCTGCCTTTCTCATCAGCCCCTCTCAGGATGCTCCCCTTCGCACAGGTCCACTTCATGCCAGCAGGGAGCACATAGCTATCTCACCGAGACTGCAGGGTTCCAGCTCTGCTCTTGACTGCTCTGTGTGGACAGCACAAACATTCCTGAACATTCCAGCTTCTGTAAGCCCTGTGACAGACCCTGCTTATGTCACCTTTCATGCTATACTGGATTACATCTGGATCTCTGCATCCCTAATTTAATAAACAGTTCCTGGAAATGGATGGATAAGCAGATGGATTATTTGGACAGTGCGCCATTTTGCCTTGTGGAGAAGAGCCCAGGTGTGCCCAAAAGGTTTACAAATTTTAAATCTCCCTGGCTTTTGGGCAGTGCTCATTTGTCAGAAATTGACCCATTCCTGGTATTTTAAAATACTTTCTGATGGGCCATGTGAAAGATATAAATATTTAAAAAATAGCAATCATCCATGAGATGGATGCTCTTTTCCAAAGGAGCATGGATCTTTATTTAGTGTCATTCATGTGTAACACCAGTGGTCTGTTAATCTTTGCCGATAGAGCCGTTTTTTTCTCAGAGAGCCTCTGGTGTCCCCAGAGCATTTTTAAATGCCACCGTTCACCGACTGACTCCCTCGATATCGATATTGTGCTCTGGGGCTGATGAAGGTTTCGTCTGGACCTGCAGATGTATCGAACATGGGGAGACCCGTATTAACCATTCCTGTTTTAGATTCAGGATTGGCTCGTGGGGTCTGTCCTACATTATCAGTTATGAGCAATGCCATTTGAAGTAATCTAATGTCTTTAAATCTGAAATTTTAAAAGCCTAATATCATTTTCACAGATCTTTTGTTTAAATTACTAATTAGTCCACGTAATTGGATTTATATTTAGGATAGAGACATCAGCTGGGGCCTTCAGTGAACAGAGACTGATCACGTATGTCCTCTTATTTGATTTCAGTTAAGATGCTGACCGAACACCTCCAGGCCAGCAAATGACTCATAGTGGTCCCATTTTAAGATGACAGTTTGTGGGGGATGTAGCTGTTATTTGAGAGTAAGTGGATGTTTTTCCACCCAGTGCAGTTCAGCGTATTGCGGGGAAGTAGAGCGTAGCCAGCTGAGCGCTGCTATCTGCTCTGTTACACCTCATGCTGAAAACACAAGCGTGTAGTTTGGAGCACGTGTCCTTGGGGGACAGCCAGAACCTTTAACTTTTGATTAGACGTGAAAGCTTCTCCGATGGCTTAAAGAGTGTAAATTATTTACAGCGGAAAGAAGGTTGTTGTAGCTGTACCCATCCGACAGGCAGCAGCAAATGTCAGCAGGGTGGATGAGTGTGTGGGGGTGTCCATGTAACAGGAAGCCCTTTTATCTCCTAAGGTGGAATACACAGAAGAGACTGGGCCATGAACTCAAGTGACCCACTAGCTAGCTATGGAGAAAATGACCCATTTTAGCATTCCACTGTAGATCTGCTTTCTCATCATTTGATTGGTGAAATTAGCTGATGCCTTCTGAGTGATGTGTTTAATATTGAGATCCCCTCACTCAAGATGTGCATTGATAATTATCTAACTATTTGGCACTTGTTATTCAATTAGTTAATTGTATCATAATTATATGTCGATTTCTAAGAATTTATGTGAGCAAAATAAAGCTACACAGAGCAAGATGAGAGCTGGACTGTTTTTTTACATCGCTGTCATGATATAATGACAGCAAAGTTATGGACTTCCATGAATGCACACTTCTGTTTTTGTGGTGTTTACCAGGGAATGTCAGTTTAATTCTGGTGAAATGGCCCAGAGTGATTAACACACTAGTAAACTACTGATGATGACTGAGACTGGGCAACAGCCCCTCAGTCATCATGTGATTCCAGGGAGGTGCAGTCAGATACCTTTTTCTTTGGGCTGAATGATGCCTGCCTGTCTCCTGTGAATGTGCCTGCCTCAGCTGATGGCTAGAGCAGAACTCCTCTGAAGTGAGTTCAGTCCGAAGCCTGCTGCTTATTGCCGTAGGGCCTGTAGGGTGACACTGACCCCCCCAGGATTAGGACCTGTTGGAGGGCCTGTACGGTGACCCAGACCCTCCCCAGCCTCAGGACCTGCTGGAGGGCCTGTAGGGTGGCCCTGATCCCCCCAGGATTTGGACCTACTGGAGGGCCTGTAGGGTGGCCCTATTTCATTAGCACGATGGCTTTGGCCTGTTCTGACAGCTACTCTTCTTCAAAAATGATGGCCGTTACAACATCTTGAAAGGACATTGCTCACATTGTTTGAGGAAGGGGGAGGCATGCCCCCTTCACAGGCACCCCTTTCCTCCCTGAGCATGCTCAGAGTGGCAGGGCTGAAATCTGCCATGGCTGTGGAACTGAAGGCAGAGGCGGATGGGGACGCCAGCCTCCATGGCCAATTTATAACGTGCTCAGCAGGCTCTATAAATAAATCTGAGATGGCCTGGGCTCCCAGCAGCCTTCACACACACACACACACACACACACACACACAGAGCCGGCCTTCCTGGTTAGATCTTGATGTTCTGCCCACTCACTGGCAGCACTACTTAATTATCAGCAGGTTTGTAGTTCTAATTGTTCATTGGCTCAGTGTCACTCTCAGCTCCTTATTGGCCACTCACCCCAGACTGCGAGTCACTCCAGTCATGCTGGGCAGGATCATGTGGAACTAGAATGAATTTCCAGTGCAGGCACCTTATAATCCCAAGGGCTTGGCATTTGATTTTTACACTCATATATGAATGAAGTGCACACTTAGATTCACTCCGCTGCTCTGCTATTCTGCACTGTTTTAATTTTGTTTTTATTTGTTATTTAAAAAAAAAAAGAATGCCAGTACTAGATATATGATTTCCTGTTTCATAGTGATAAAAATGTCTTTGCTCCGCAGAGAGAGAGGACTTTGGGCCCGTGTTTATCCAGGAGCCTGACGACACCATCTTTGCCTTGGACTCCAATGAGAAGAAGGTGACGATGAATTGTGAAGCGAGAGGCTACCCTTCACCCACGTACAGGTTTGTATTCATTCGAGCACCAGTGGGAGCGTAGCAGGGGAGATGAAGATCATTCATCCGGAGCAGCAGATGGCCGCTTGGCTGAACTACGCAATTGTGTTTCCCCGGTGGTGGCCAGCATTGATTCAGCGGGACTTTACCATCTCGGTCCACACTGAACGGTGGCACCAGACACTCCTCTCAGCAGCCATGTTTCGTGGCTGAGTAGAAAAGGGTCAAGCCTTGAGCTCACAATTGCAGTTAGCAACTTTTGAATGGCTCTTACTGAGGTCGCAGCTATAGTTTGAGGGTGATTATAGGGAATCTTACCAGGATGAAGCTGTAAGAAATGAGAAATGATGGAATAATGAAGAGTCGATGGCGATATGCTTCACCAGTGTCTTTGCGTGTCCTTGGCCATGTGTCACGGTCATGCTTGGTGTGTGTGCATCTCTGCTGATTATGCTGTGCTGCTTCTAGGTGGATGATCAATGGGACGGAGGTGGATCTCAGCGCCGATTTCCGTTACAGCCTGATCGATGGCAGCCTGGTTATCTCCGAGCCCAGCCAGGAAAGAGATTCGGGAAGGTACCAGTGTCGGGCCGACAGCAGCGTTGGTGCTGTCCTCAGCAGAGACGCCCAGCTGCAGTTTGCCTGTGAGTGCGCCCCCCCTGGGTTTTAGTGAATAAAGCAAAATGAACCAATGGTTTAACGGTCATTATTTCGAGACAGCAGGCAGTGCAGAGGTGAGGGACACGGCTGAGCTGGTGACCCAGTGGACCAGCTTCTGGTGCTCATGGGAAGGCAGCTCCACTGAATTCCAGCTGAGCAACCAGCTGTATGTTGTTACTTCAGCTACTCAGCTCACTTTCATAGCCAAAGTGACTTTGGATTTTATCCATTTCAGCAGTTACAACAGCAAAACAACGGGACGTCTGTCAAAATTAGAGCCTTAGGGAAAATTCCAGAAAAAGACTGTGTCCTTAGCACATCAGTTGCTGCTAACAAGCACATCTGTATTGCTCAGTTTTTCAAAGATAGTTCCTTCTACAAAGCCAAAGAAGCCTATGCTTTATTATTATTGGCCTGAAAAGTAGATTAAATGCTGCTATCGTTACGATGTCATTGTACATCAATATTGTCTGGCACGCAACTCATCCCATCAGCAAGTTTGGTTCCTGAAGTAAACCCGTTTGGACACAGCGGTAAATGTAAGTGCTCCATTCCTACGTGAAAGTGCTAGAGGATCTGCCACCATCATTGCCTAGTTATCTCTCAGTTTGTGAGAGCATGCAGGACATTTGCCCTTAATCTGCTCTCCTGGATGAATTCCCAGCCATATTTGTGCCATGATCCAAAGGAGCATGCCAAGCAGGCCTACAGGCTGAATGCCTGCTTTAAAGACAGAAGGGTTAATTCATTTTGCTCGTTTCCCAGTGACGTGGACCATAACAGCTGACCGTCACGCCGCAGGAAAGCACAGACTTCACCATTTCCAGCTGACCGCTCCCACAGTGTAAATGTTACATATTTGACGCTGTGGTAGAGCCGTCACAATGCTGCAGGGCTGTCAACATGATGTTAACCGTGAACGGTATGTCACTAATGGCACTCATGTTTATATTATTGAAAGCAAGCTTGCCCATGTGGGTCTTGTGTGTCATTTCTGGGTGTGAGGATTCAATTCCCTCTTTAACACAAATAATATTTATAGCTTTATGGCAGTAGAATATGCTATGTGGCTGTAATGCCAACACGCTTTGTGAAATCGCAGTTTGGGTCTCGTGCCTCACTCCTGACTGAGATGGCCTGGTAGCTCTCTGTGGGGTGTGGCGTGCAGGACAGGAAGCCTGAGACCAGGAGAAGATGCCAGGGGCGGGGTGCTGGTGCCCCTCTGTGGGGCTGATTGGGTACCCGAGCCTCCAAAGGCGTGTCATATGGGTGTCAGCATCTGTGAACAGGAAAAGCACATTTCACCAGCAGCACTGTTAGCTGGGCCTGAAGCTGTGCCATCTTACTTCTATGCTTTAATGCCTGACATGTCAACAGGCACCCAACAGCAGGTGCAGGAGTGTCGTAGCCCCGTTAATCTCGCACCTGGGCACTCAGAAATCTCTGTGATATACTGCTGATTAGCTATGCCATCTTCTTTTGGGACAGACCTACCGTGACCAGCTTCCTTTCTGAACAACACCAGAGTCCATCCATCGCTATACACCTCCAGAGTTTGCTTAGCATTTTGCTTTATACTCGGTGTGATATTTGTGGTATTGTGTCTCATTCATCCTTTTCATATACGTGTTAGATCTTACGCAGAATTCTGTCCTTTGCCGAATTTCCTAAAATGCGTAGAATGAATGCATTTATGTGACAGTGTGGCTGGTAACTGATAGAAATGGCTCATTAAGCACATTCTAATACATGTGAAAATCCAAACAATGTCTGTAAAGGTCCACACAGTATGTAAAGACAAACAAATTGAAAAAATGAAAACAAGAAAAAATAATAGCAGGTGTATTAAGCTCTCAAGGTGTTTAATGAGGTCAACAGAAAATGATGCAAAACAATCCTTTTGTCCTGGAAAGTAATTCTTGCTGTATTTTTTAAAGCTATTTTCCAAGGCATCTTCCATGGAAACAATATGGGAAATGTAAGAAAATTCTTGAAAGTAATCCGGTCCAAGTTTATGAGAAGGCAGCTCACTCACAACATCATTAACTTAACATCGAAGAGTTCCTCCAAGTTCAGTCCGGAGGCTGTTATTTATGGTGGGATGCCCCATCCTCCTTCATGCCATAGTACCAATCGATTGCACTCATGTATTAGTATAACATTGTTATTCAGTCATGCAGATGAGGATTTGAAGGGCAGGTTTGCAACATGCATGGCTCCTGTTGATTCCTCAGAGTTTGTTGCTGCTGCAGTTAGGCAGTCGCAGAAAATCCACGCGTTGGCAGATCTTGTTTCTGTTTTTTTTTTTTTTTTCTTGGCAGAAGAATCCAGACTTTACTTGATTTAAAAAAATTCATCCCTCTCAGAAAGAACAGCCCTGGACCGCTGAGTTGGCTTTTCATCAGCGTGCGTCCTGGACCTCGACTCTCACGGAAATGGGCTGAGATACAAATCTGATGGCTTTCTGTTGTTCCGTTGAAAAAACAACATTGTGCTTCACTGTTGTGTTCATTGATAGTGTAAGCTGGCTCTCAGCCTGCCCTAAAAGAATGGGTCACCGAGGTTTAGATCTGGAGATGCTGCGAAAGGTCACACTATTTGTAGCCTGTTCTTTTAAGATGGATTTTTGCTGTAAAGTCCACTCTCTTGGAGAAGCTCTTCTCCAAACACAGCCAGCTGAAGCACCGTACAGCACCCTAGGTAGCGTCCCATCTCCGGTCTCCATTCATTACACTTAGTACTGTCACTGTTGCTCACAATACTCTTTGGCCCAAATAGTTCTCACTGTTTGGTGCCAGAATTGTATTGTGTCGGTTTTCCAATCTTATCTTCCTTCAAGCCTGGAGCTTTTAAGGGAACATTCAGAAGTAGAAAAGTGACATTTACTAAAAGCAGACAGTGAAATAAGATGGAACCTTATTGTCCTAAGCATCAGCAGCCATAAATTGCGTTTGTCGTACCCATTAGCTGTTGCTGTTCTATGACACGGTATTGCTGAATACCATTAGTTACAAATCGCTGTATTAATTTGCATAGAGAACAGGCATTGCTGTGGGATAGGAGTAATCATGATTCTGGGCCAAATGCTTCGCTTTTCTGTCGAGGTACTCGAATTTTCAGAACATTTGTGTAAATGCCAAGTATAGCAGCATTAACAAGTGCGGACAACTTCATTTGACTTGGCACCCATCCATGAACGTTCTTTGGTAGTCATTATGTTGAAGCGGCCATATGGTGCGATTGCCCCAGAAAGGTGGAGCGCAGGTGCAGCTTGTCTCTGGACCTGGCTGGAGAAGCCTATAAGGTTTCTGCCAACGCTCCAGGCTGTTATTCAGAGCTCACAAGGTGCAAATGAGGAATCCCAGGAGGATAGGAAGAGGGGGTAGTGATAGTGATGCTTGTTACCTGCTTTTTTCTTCTGGCCCCTCACATAATCAATGATACCACAAGCGAGTGTCCGGAATGTGGGTCTCTGCATGTCTGCTGTGGTTCCCGTAGCATATGCCTGTCCCATTTCTTATTCTGTCCATGACTGGTTTGGTGAGAGAAAATGACAAATAGGAATGCATCGCTGCTTTTAGAAAGGGACCCCCTTTTTACTAAAATACAAGCTCCAGCAAAATATTATGAAATATTCCCATTTGGCATCCTTTGACAACAATATAATAGACACCATTTAAATCTGGGTGACACACACATCACTACCCTGACTTTGGCACCAATTATAATTCCTGACAAGGCTATCAAACACATACACCGTGCAAAGGTCGGAAAAGGGGTACTTAATAATTACAATGACTATAATTACTTTGTTGTGTTGTTATTTCTTAAAACGATTACATACGGTGCATGAGTTTTGTGTGTTGCCTTTACATGTGCTAATTTTAGTTCTCTATAATTCAGTAAATTAATGTAGAAAAGCACAGCTGAAAGATTGTCAGTGCATATCAGACATGTCTCCCTAACCCACAGCATATGGAGGATTGAACAAAGGTACTTCTCACTGGCATTTGAATAAGCTAAGCTGTATGCCTATCAGCTGTGACTGGTCTGGCTGAAGCCTGAATTCGACGAGGTTTGTTATTTGCATGTCATGCATCTTAGTCTGACTGTTTTTTTTTTTTTTTTTGGAGTGTATTTGCGTGTGCTGTTATGTAAAGGCAAGGAACCCTCACTTCTCGACAGAAAAATATATACTGCAGAGAGAAGTCAGCCGTCTTTCTGACAGTTTAAAAGTCATATGCTGACTGCGTGTGGCTTATTTACTGACATGATTCCCGGAAGATGAAGCATTGAGGAGGTTGGTAAGAAATGCTCCGCCTCAGATTTGAAGCTGTATCTGAAGCAGAAAGCCCACAAAGTGAAGCGCAGAGTCTCTACTGAGCTATTTGATGTGTACCCCAATGTGGGCAGTCATGTGTCACTGGACCAGGCCTTCGTCTGAGTCAATTCTATGAGGGAGTTCATCTTTGCCTTGTCACCTTTGGCTTACTATCTGGGGACCTTGGGTCCGGGACTATGTAAAGCGCTTTGTGACAATGCTCCTTGTTAAAAGCGCTATATAAATAAAATTGAACAGAACTTTCCCGCACCCATACTGTACAGGGACATTGATTGGTTAAAAGGCAGTGTCTGTCACACAGCTGTACTGCCTCTGTTCTTTTATTGCAGAGCCCCTCCTACATGCTCAACTGCTGGCCCTCTGACACTGTCATGAATTATTTCAATTTTTAATGGTTCTACACAACTCGAGATTTACGGCTTAGTCTTAAAAAAGCCCCAACGCCTGTACTGCCGGGGCCTTGCTATCTGGAGAATGCCGTGTGTAGTGCTTATTTATTTATTTGCGTGCCTCAGATTTAGTGCTGTCCTGGCGGGGTGAGCACAGTCACAAATCTATTTTCCCATTTAGAGCACGGAAGAGGCTATTGATTACCCATAATTCATATGTCGCCTGGGCTGGAGAGGAGCGCGGCTCAGGCGCTGACATGGCAAATGCAGAGGCGGTGTCGGGATTGGTAAATGGGTAGCTGCCATGGTGACACCATTTTGGGCTGTTTATCTGCTTTGCTCTGACAGGTCTTTAGAGCAGATCTCCCTACTCTAGACACATTAAATGCCCCGTTTTGTTTTTTCCATACAGTGATTGACTCACCAAAGGGAAAGGCTGACATAATTTTGTCCATACCATCCAGGAAACTAACAACAAAATGCCCAAACTGTCACTGAATGCTGTGCTGGCTGAGAGCATCCCCCTTCCTCTGATCCCTACATTTTTTTTTGGTTAGACTTTACCTTTAAGGTGACACCACCCAGGTAAAAATCATGACGAGATCTAATCAAAGTTCTGGCCGAGATGGCAATGCTTCAGCAGATCCTGGGATTGTTACGCTCCACCGATGTCTGTGACACAGCTTTTGATTAACCAGCCTCTCGATGCCGCGGGATATCTCCTCTCTTCTCACCAGAAGTTGTTCTGTTAACCCATCCCACTCTTCCCAGTTGCTGACGCGCACTCGCCTCACACCTCTGCTGTCTTAATCTTTCGAACTCGCCCTGCACGTAGCCATTTCATAGCCAAAGGCATTTTAAGAAGCATGACTATCTCAGTGTTTCCAAGGAGAGCAGTTTCACAGAAGCCCATCTATCTGCCAAGCTCAGGTTTACACATTTTTGTGTCTTTCATAACAAGATGTGTGTATTGTTCATCTTCGCTCTGTTCATCAATTGCACAATAACATCAGAAACCATCGATATTAGCAATTCGGCGTGGGCTGATTAAAATGTGGGACAGTTGATTTGCATTTAAAGAAAGTTAGAATGTGGAAACGATTGCCTCTGAAAGTGGCTTCTGGGCATGATGAAGTGAGATTATATAATTTCAGCTCCAGGTTGACATGGTCTTTCATGATTCCGAGTTTGTGAAAGTCGGACTTGGCACCCGCTCGTGAAAACCGATCACATTGATTATCACACACAGCCTCCTGTAGTCACGGCTGTAAGTTTTATCTGCTCCTCTGTCACTGAGTCATGTGTAACCCAGTGAGACCATGTCCCACTGCACTCCTACCTGAGGGATTCGATCCAACTCTGGATCTGTGGGTGAGCACCCTCTTGCAGACTGCTACTTCACCACTGCACCCTCCTCTTCAAACTGCAATTGCAGCCTCAGATTAAATCAGCCATTGCATTAGGCCAGAACTTTTTTGCTGGACAAACTTCCTGAAGACAACTTTAAAAGTGCCAGGCTTTATTTTTCTGGAATGTCACTCAGTCGGTGTGCATGCTGATTGCGGCCAGAGTATAAACCGATTCCTGAGTGAGTGCAATTAGCAATGTATTGGATGCATAGCTGCCTTCTGCATAAGCGGTCTAGAGGGCTGGGACAAGCATGTAATCAGGGAGCTATAGCAAGTCCTCGCAATGCCGAAGTGCGTTGAAGAGGCACGCACAATCGCAGCTGCAAGGATGCAGTGACATTTCTGAATATTCGAGTATTCATGGTAATATGTGCAGGTATTCTTCCTGATTCAAGTTTTTAAACTGCTTTTCTAGAAGGTCCACAAGAATTCATGGATAAGATGCCCCTCTTCCTCCGGGCTTAGAGATGATGATGAAATCTTCCCAGTCATACTCTGAGGAATGCTTTGTTTTCCGTATTCTTTCTTAATAATAATAATAATAATAATAATAATAACAATCATCATCATCATCATCATTTGTTCTTGTATATAACTTATTCCTGATTCCATCTAAGCACCGTGTGGTTGTTCAGACTTTCATGACATCTCTCTCCTTAGACATGTAAGAACTAGGAATGATAATGAATTATGTGGTTTGTCACGGTGTGCCGGGATGGTTATGGGTGGTCGTCAGTTTGTCCATGGAATCCAAAATCCTTGTAAGCTACTGCAGTCATACAGCTCAGTGGCAAGCAATCAAAGAGGCGTGGTGAATGGCTGGTTTACCGGATTATCGATACGGTGTGCTGCTTCTCCTGGTCTCAGAAAGCTTTGTTTTTTTTTTTTTTTGCATTTCTGGTGAACATTTTCTCATGAAATGCAAAAACTGCTAAATCAGTGTGTTTGCAAAAGAGCCAAGATCTGTAGACTTTGTAGAGGCTGCATTTGGTCATGATTGGCATGTGTTTCCTTTAGTTTCATATGGACCGGAGAAACACAGTGTTCATGGCGGGCGGTTCTTGCTGTTTCACGGACGGGCGCTTTTGGAAATGTCATTCATGCAGCCGGGACTCTGAAGAACCATTTGGGCCGACTGCTGTTTTCCTGCTCAGGGGAGCGACGTGACGCCATGGGCAAGGTTAACCGTGTTAATTACCACGAAGCCCCTGAAGTGCCACAGGCATGATGGACGAGGGTGGCAGGAATGACGAGGGATAGGGGGACTCAATCTTACCTGGGGGGTGAGCGACTACCAATGCCTTGGAAGTGCTTGGACTCTCTGACGCTGGCCACAATCCTCCCAATACCCCAGCCTCCAGTCCATAATCAAGGCCGCCCCGTGTGCTTTTCCGGACCACTGAAGCCCCCTTGGGTTTAGTGAATCACTGGAAAATGGGCGATAAGAGATAAGTGTGTGCTTTTGGCTTGCAAGGTTAAATCTGCATTCTGTGAATGCTGGCACATTTCCATGGGGCCAGTAGCCTGCCAGCCATCTTTCTTTAGTGAATTACGGTTCATTTAATACAGTTTTATGAGCCACTTTTAAAGAAGAGTCTGGAGTTGGTTTTTCCAAATGCTCACCATTGCGCCACATTCACGCCGTCATCTATGATTGGATGATTTTTGACACAGTCGAGCCCAGGAGGTGGTGTTACCAGAAGGCCTGTGTTTCTCGTGTCCCCACAGATCTGGCCAACTTCAGCGGGCGTCCGAGAGGGGTCGTTTCCGTGCGGGAAGGCCAGGGTGTGGTGCTCCTGTGTGCTCCTCCCCCTCATTCACCAGGTAACACCCCGCCTAGCTCCAGTCCTCACCTCCATCCTGGCTAACACCCAGGGCTCATTCCCTCACTGTGTTAATTAGGCTTTGGCCTACATGTTATTCTGCCTTCCCCCCTCCCAGCTACACCCCTTCCTGAAGGTCGGCCATCAGGTTTGCCTACAGGGAGGGGGTTGGCACTTCTGTGTTGGCCCTAGAAACAGCTCCCTATCCATCTTCCACAAGTGAGTTTAAGCACAGAAATGACTGGAGCAGAGGTGCTTGGAATCTGTTATTCTCTGTTTTTCCACAGCACACGCCTGGGCCAGCGTAAGCTGAGTGTGCTTTAATGCCACTTCGACAATGCTGAGATTAATTTAGATAACGTAAAGAGAGCAATTCCTCTGACTTCAGGCCAGTTCTGCCTCCAACTTATCATCTAATCATCATAATCCTTTCTGTTATTGCACAGCTCCTCTGCCTAGTAAAGTGTGATTGATTTTTATGTTACCTGCAGGAATTGGGCTTTGACATATGAGTTAACCGCTTTAACCCTTTTTCATCCTGATCTAAGTGAGAGAAGCATGAAGATCCTCTGATGATGATAGTGATGATGATGGATGAATGAATGTATGCTCTGACCAGGGAGTCCTTGTCCTTTCCCTGTGTGTGGGTCCACATTTTGTCCAGCTGTCCTTAGAGACAACATTTCTCATCACCTGTTTACCCAACCATGGCCTCGCCTCGGTTTAACAGCACAAACCAATTATCAACGGGTCCCAACCTCAACCTGTGGCCGCCATATTTCACAGCCCACCATTGCTGCGCTGTAACACTCTTTCTCACACGTGAGCATCTCCCAGCACCCTGAATCAGCTCTGCGGGGTGATCAGCCTCCAACTGCCCTCCAGAAATAGGGGGATAAGTGTCAGTCAGCCTCAGGACCCCCGGCTGAACCTTGCTACCCGTCTCCTCTCTGGGATGGCGTTATTACCTGGTGTGGGGGGGGGGGGGGGGTCTGCACAGCTGTTTAAAGATTCAGAAGTGTGTTCACTAAGAAATCAATCCTCCAACCATAAATCACTTTTCAACAAGGGATCCTTGGAGCCATTAGAACAAGAAAGTTGACAGATAAATGGACGTCAAATGAAAGCTTAATTAAATTCCTTTAATTAAAAAGAAAACACGTAGGCGTTCTCACTCATGACGTTTTTTACGGCATTTTAAGTTTTACAATCTCCTGGCTTTGAGCCCAACCACATGCTGGTCTTCTTTCCTTGAAGGGCCACGTGGTCCACTTGACCATGCTATGTGGGCTTACATCTCCTAATCAGTGTTAACTGAGAGGGGGACTCAGGAGGCGTGTACCATCAGAGTCTCCTGTAGAAGCCTGCGTTATTCCCACCGTCAAATCGATTGCTTCATCCTGGCAGAGCCTGTCTCAGAATGAATGCGGGCCACCCCCCTGTCATCTAGTATTGAACAGAAATCCCTGATTATACGTTGCTGCATGGTAACTTAGATCAAAAAAGCCTCCAACAGGGCCTGAATGAATAGCAAATGAAACTTCCAGCAGATATTTTCCAAAATCACTCAGTCTCTCGATGCCATATCTTTTTAGAAACTATCAGATGTAAGCAGAATATTATTTTCCAATTTAGTGCATTACAGCTCCTAGCATTTGAAGGATGTTATGCTATCATTAGATGTGGATATTTGGGGTCCTATGAGCTGGATACATCTTTACCTCCCCCAGTGTTCCGGGCAGGCCTGAGTGACTGTCACCATGCTTTTTAACAGCGTGCTGGTGACATTTCACTGGGATGCCCAGGACCAATTTTTTTTTCAGTGTGACGAGGTTCTCTCATTGCAGGTGCCCAATGGACCCCTGAACCCTCGGGGCCCAAGTTTTAAATTGGGGACGTCCCCTTTTCACTCAGGTATTACACAATAAAAGTCTATTAGGTGAATAATTAAACAAAAAGAAAATGTAAAACAAACCACCAGCAGAAAGCTATGCTTTGTGACTGACAGGTCACTTGAGGGTTGTGTCCAGGGTACTGAGAACAACTAAAATAGGACAGTGAAATTGGGAGCACCAGCTATAAGCACAGTGAACAGAGCAGATTCACCTCTGGGCACGGATGGTGTCACACTTACCCATGTCTACGGTAAACATGTTTTACTGGGCCACCCCAGTTTGAGGATGTGGCTGAAAGCTAATGAGACTAGGCTTTAAGGTTAAGGGTAAATGGCCCCACCTGTAGGCCACCACGTAATGCCACCCAGTTTGACTGTCCCTAAACTGTCTCTGTAACTGAGCGTCATGTGAAACCGCCTTGCTGCTTCGTGAATTGATAAAGACAGTTTGTCGGTGTCTGTTACAGGTCTTTAACGTGAGCGAGTTAGCAAAAAACGGTAAGCTATCGCAGTGGTTGAAGACCATGCCTTTAATCAATAGAAGATGTGCGTGAATACACACTTAGCGATATTGCTACTGCGAAAGATTAGGTTCCGGGGGGTGGGGGTACTATTTAAATAATAAAGGGACGAGGCTCTGTGGGACAAGCGCAATTAAAACCAAGCGATGGTTCATTAGCACAAACGACAACAAAGGGAGTTTGTTTTTTTAGATAAATATTCACAGTTTACCTCAGACAGCTTGTTGCATCATTTGAAAAATTGGCCTGGAAGCTACTGGGCTTCTCACACAATGCCCAGAACAATCTGTGTGTGCGTGCAAATATTTGGAACAAACAGAACTGTCGCAGCAGACTGTGAGACCACTCCTGTTTGAAATCGGCCTGTAATTGTGCTCGATCTGCTGATTGTATTTATACCACCCTGTTAGAACTAATTTGAATACATTTCAATTGATTTCAAATGACTTTATAACAGCATGTAATTTTGGTTTTTATCAAATTCTTTAAATGGTTCTAGGATTAGTTGTTGGATTGTCTAAACCTTAGGGGCTATATATTTCCAACAGGACAGTTTGCCAAAGGACATTTACATAATTAGCAAGGAAGGTACCTTCTTGTTATGACAATGTTAATCCCTAAACTGAAAAAAAATAAACAAATGACTTTTCCTGTGAATTTTCCGTTTTCAGCTGTAGCAGCTGTGACTTGAGGGCATCCTTCACGTCGAGGGTATTAATGAATGTAACTTATTTTCCTTACTATTTAACACAAACGTTGTACTCTGTCTCTCTCTCCCTCCCTCTCTCTCCCTTCCTCTCCTTCTCTCTCTCTCTCTCTGTCCCCCTCTTCCTCTCTCTTTCTGTCTTTGTCTCCCTCTCTCTCTCCCTCTCCTCTCTTCCTTTCTCTTGCTTTCTCTCCCTCAATTTTACTTTCCTTCTTTGTCTCTTTCTCTTCCTCTTCCCCTCTCCCTCCCTCCCTCTCTCGCTCTCCCTATATCCCTCCCTCCTTCTCTCCTCCTCTCCCTATCTCTCCCTCTCTCTCTCCCTCCCACTCTCCCTTTCTCCCTGTATTTCTTTCCCTTTTTGTCTCCCTCTATCCCTCCCTCCTTCTCTGTTCCTCTCCCTACCTGTCCCAATCTCTCCCTCTCTTTCTTTCTCTTTCTCTCCCTCTCTCCTTCTCTCTCCCTCTTTGCCCCCTCCCACTCATCCCATCAATTCGAAATCTTTGCTCTGCTCTCATCCTCCGGCTGCCCCAGAGATCTCATACAGCTGGGTTTTCAATGAATTCCCCTCATTCGTGGCAGAGGACAGCAGACGCTTCATCTCCCAGGAGACGGGCAACCTGTACATCTCCAAGGTGCAGCCATCGGACGTGGGCAGTTACATCTGCCTGGTGAAGAACGTGGTGACCAACGCACGAGTGCTCAGCCCGCCGACACCGCTGACACTGAGGACTGACGGTGAGGTTGCCAGACAGGAGTGTCTCTCCTATAAATGATAATTTGCCTCCAAAATGCTAAATTGTTCTCCTGAAGTGGCTGCCTTGCCTACAGCATGTCTTTGTGAAAACAGCTGTTGAGGAAATCAACCGATCAACGGTCTAAGGCGGAAAGGGCCACTTCACTTCCACTTGGCCTCCCAGGGGCCCTGCCTGTGTGTCAGATGCTGCGCAGTTGGTCATGGCGTCTATTCGATGCACAGCAGGTTTGCTGAAAACCTGTAGAGGAGTGGACCCAAACAGAGGACGTCCACCTTTGCTAAAACAGAACAGGGAGGTCTGTCACTAAGAAGTCAACTTCCTGGATGCAGCACCGCTCTCTTGTCGGGGGGGGTAGTGACAGTTAGTCAGTCTGAGCACACTGTACAGCTGCTGCATCATAAGGCATTACAGTCAACCTGACCGGCTAAATGATGTACCTCAGTCCCTCTCCCAATGTCCCCTAAATGAGACATCGGTCTAGTCTGTCAGCTGACCGCAGCTAGACCCCCAGCAGGTGGTTTCACTGCCCACATTTCTTCTTGTGTCTCTGGAGTAGCCTCCGCTGATTCTGTGGGAAACACAACAGGTGAAAGCTCTGCCACACTCCAGAGTCGGCCTTTGCCAGACGGTCCGCTTGTCTGTGGCTCAGGTCAGAATGCAGCTCAGACATTTGTGTAACTTGCTTGTCGAGCTGTGGGTGTAGCTTCAGCAAACAGAGAGAGGCGACAGGTCAAACCCCCTGTGGAGGAGCACCGCACAGATAGACCGAATGACGTGTCACCACAGGTCAGCCTCTGAGTTCAGGCGACACCTTCAGATATTATTAGACCAGCTGCAAGGAGATGTTATTACAACTGAAGGGCATACAGGCGTATAGCAGGTAGACAGTTCCAATAGATAGGCAGTCTAATTTTAATTCATTGATTTTTAAATTTAAAGGAATTTTAGAATTTAATTTTTGATGTGCCAGCTGCACACCTCAGAGTGCAACAGTAAAACGATGTTTCTGTAGCATACAGCAACATTAGTGCATGTTTGACCTCAGGGAGGGTGAGCCATGGATCAGTATGTAACACACTGAAGGGACCTTAGGGAGGGTTGGCCGTGTACCAGAATCTAACACACTGAAAGGACCTTATTGAGGATGGGCCGTGTACCAGAGCCTAACACACCGAAGGGATCTTAGGGAGGGTGGGCCGTGTACCAGATTCTAACACACTGATGGGACCTTAGGGAGGATGGGCCGAGTACCAGAATCTAACATACTGATGGGACCTTAAGGTGAGTGCGCCGTGTACCAGAATCTAACATGCAGAAGGGACCTTTAGGAAGGGTGCGCTGTGTACCAGAATCTAACATGCAGAAGGGACCTTTAGGAAGGGTGCGCTGTGTACCAGAATCTAACATGCAGAAGGGACCTTTAGGAAAGGTGCGCTGTGTACCAGAATCTAACATGCAGAAGGGACCTTTAGGAAGGGTGCGCTGTGTACCAGAATCTAACATGC
>JAACJT020022651.1:0-20105 GCA_009936485.2 Gymnarchus niloticus | reverse complement strand
CATTATGCTCCTTTATCTTACAGACAGGCCTTTATCACAATGTTACATGCTAACCTTTAACATTATGCTCCTTTATCTTACAGACAGGCCTTTATCACAATGTTACATGCTAACCTTTAACATTATGCTCCTTTATCCTACACACAGTCCTTTATCATTATGCTACATAAAGATTGCTACATACTACTCAGCATATATTATGTATCAATACATATGTAATATATCTAACAATATATGTCACTGATTTCAAATTCTTCACAGAATCTTGTATATTGTAGGTCACTTCCTTAAGCATTTTTATCACTGTTTCAAAGATTAGTAACATTTACTGCATGAGTCTATGGAAAATTAAGAGCTGGCTGACCTCATACTGGTCAATGTCTGCGTCTCGCCACCATTCTCCTACATACCTATAGGCTTAATGGGGTGAAAGACAAGGTATTTTGACTGATCGCCGCCATGCAACATAGACCAAAGCAAAGCCAAAACATCTGCTGTATGCATGGACTGCACTGTATTTTAAACACCTGGAGATAATTGGCCGGTAACTGCAGTACACTGACTGTCAACTTCACCTCATAAAACTCACTTAAAAGAAACTTTACACTTGCCACACAAGTCACAGTAAGGCATTAACGTCAACCCACTCATATCATGTTACTGCAAAGCTGAGAGACTGTTCGTCACATTTATTTCACCCATTATGCGAAAATCACTCCGATGGAATATTTTAATTGAAAGTCAAAATTATTGCAGTGCCACGCTTAAAAGCTTACAAGACAGACACCCCAGAAATAAGCAAAAGACAACAGAATGGTGGAGAAAACAAGATGCACAAGGCTACACTCTGGTGGACTCACTGAACTGCTGACACAGACAAAAGCAATTGTTCGCTGCTTGGCTCATTATTACTCAAGGCCAATTGAGTTTTAATTTACCGTACGCTTAATTAAAAACCTCTCTCCATTGTGCGTCTCCGTGGATAGACTTTCTGCCATTGCTCTGGGTGCCCTCTCATGTCTCAGGGGACCGACTCTTGACAAGGTACCAGGAGCCTCGTCAAATTGACACCTTGAAAAGTGCACTGCTGGCCCTTGGATCAGACTGGACTATTCCTATATCTCAGGTTCACCAATGCCAGCCCGGCTGTAAGTGTCTCCGGGGGGGCGCAAGCCGTCCCAGAGCCCCCACTTCTTTTGCAGCACCCTTTGCAGCATTTGCATTTTATCAGCCGTGTAGACAAAGCTCACGCACCATCGAAAACTTCTAAAACCACCCTGGATTTCCGCCTTATAAAAAAAAAATAAATCAAATATTTCAAAGCGTATTGACAATATTTGTCAATTTCCTATTTTCACAACAAACGAAAAAATCGGCTGAGGTATGAGTGGAAGACATGGCTATAGACAATTTTGCTCATTTACAGTAAAGAAGCCATTGAGGCCCCAAGATTAAGTTCTGTACTTCTGTATTTAATTACCTGCTGCCAGACTTGTAAACAAAGATCATTGTCATGTGGGAGAAAAAAGAAATTACAATTTTACTGAGAACAAAGTGAAATAATTTGTAGAGTGCCTGTTGTAAATTTTGTTAAAATCACCGGGAACATATACATATGGTGATTAACATGTTGCCTATCTTTTCAAAAATCTTTAATAATGATATTTTCTTCCATCCATGTATTTTGAGGTTGCATTCCCCGACCCATCTGAGAAAGGGTTAGGCATACTGACACACCTGTGTTCAATTACCTACAAGGTGCACTTTGGTGTAGCAAAAGTTGGCATGCCATCTCGTTTTTTTTCCATAATGAATTAACCCCTGAAGGACCATGGTCAGTCTGGAGCCTGTCCCAGGAAGCACGCAACACGGGGGCAGCCTGGATGGGAGGCCTGACCCACACAGAAGCTTACACCATGAGTCATTCAGGTAGAGAACCCAGCCTAACTTAACTGGGTGTTTTTGGGGCTGTGGGGGGAGACCGTGCCAGTGACCAAACCCACACCCCCTGGAGGTGTGAGGAAACAGAGCCATGCCATCTGTTATCAACAGAGTATACCTCAATACAAAGAGGAAACCTATCAACTTCTTAAGGAAATCAGTTAGCTGAGTGATGCCAAGCAGACTGGCCATACGCATTCATGGTTGACCTACAGAGAAGGTGAGACAATCTGACCTTGCAGTGATTATAGCTAAAGTACTCCCCTGCCGACATGGCAGACTTCTAGGAACTTTTGTGACTGGACAAGCTGAGCTGAATTTAAATCTGATTGGACAACAACTATGCAGAGCAGTCAAGGCCACCATTGCTGTGTCGAGGTCTTAAGAAAGCGTTTCCTTCAGGGCGGAGCTTAAACTTGTCTTCTTGGGTGGAACACGCAGCTCTGTAAATGGGGCAAAAGTGCAGGGACTGCGGGAGAAAGCCTGGCCTTAGAAAAGGAATACTAATCCTTGTAGAATGTCAGCAATGCCATGCAGGCGCACTCTAAAGAGGAATCACCAGCCGCTGCTTTTGTTGTACTCTAAATTGCTTGGATTCTGTTTAGACGCTATCAAATTTTACAGCTGGTCCCATACAGACTTCATAGTCTTGGATATCCAATGTGCCCTTGGCTGTCGCGTCTGTCCACAGCGAGGCCAGTCCTCCACCTGCCCTTGCCCGCAACAGCCGACCATAAAATCCAGAGACATTAGCAGGAAATCCCAAATATTATCCCCGCCTCAGTCTTCCTGCCGGTTCGTTGCGTAACTCCACCCTACCATTCAACAAATACACACGCGCACAACTTTTAATACATTGTAGATGTCAGATTACCATAATTAGAAGTAAGCGAGTGTGTCCAAATGCCCTGGCCGACTGTCTCTGTGGTGCCGACAATAACCACAGTCATAAGTTGGTTGCTTCCAGCCAGCTGAGATCCTGGACCGTGGAGATTCATAACCCGTGAGACTTCTGGGGGCTGTTTTCCCAGTTAACCTTAGGACCGAGCTTCCAGACATCCCAGGATCAACAAGCGGAACGCTGTGTAACGAACCTCAAATCTCCGCAGGTTTCAACACTCAGAATGATACTGAGAACAATAAAGGTTGTGGCCCCGTGTGTTGGCAATGCTTCCATTTGGAATGAGTCAGAAGTGAGCATATTTCTAAATGTGCTCTGTGTAATGTATGCCTATGCCAGGTGCAGATGCCTTGTTACTATGAATTTAATGCAGTCTGGGCTTGGATTGCACGAGACAATATTGAAAAGGCACAATGATGCCACGTGGGTTTTTTAAAGGGTATTTAGGGCTGGGGTTTGTGTCTGTATACCAGAAAAGATGGAAGCGACAACATTTAGTCATGTGCACTGCAAGACAAGAGCTCTGCAAAACATCGAACAAACAAACAAAAGCTGCAAACACAAGCACGTGGACCATCGTTAAATGCTAAACAAAAAACGTGAGTCGAACTGAACAGGCAAAAATCAAGGGCTGTGGGTCTGCTGGTAAAGAAGCACTCATGCCATTACTTTCCTTTAAAGGTCAGGACTTAATGGTGTAATTACTTCTGATCATTATGAATATTCCTAACAGCAATTTACTAGAAATTTTTGGTGAGACGCCACTTTAATTGTGTGATTCATAAACGATCAATGGTCCAGACAAGCCAAATTAATAAAGAGCTCAGATGGAGAGTAAGCCAGTACACAGAGTGGGGTATGAAGACCCTGTCTGAGCAATAGTCCAACAGAACGTTAGGGTCAAGCTATGATTAAAACCTATGGTCAAACAGAAGACACTGGCTTGGAAGGAGACATTCCAGGGCTGCTCAGTTCATGCTGAGTTTCAGTCTCTGTGATTAGTATGTGAAATGCAGTGTGTGCATCATGAGGACAATTTTTATTTACCCTATCGTATTTTGGTACGTTGTTGTCATTTATTGAAACGGTGCCGTTCGTTTTACAAATGCAGAATGTCTGCTTATATTGTGGAGAGTCCTACTTAAAAGAGACAAATAAATACTCAAAGGGGAAAACATGTCAAAAAAAACACAGAAACACAAATGGAAATCTTTTTTTAAAAGTTGTGCACATCTGTGCATGAGTAGGAATCAGGAAAGCCATGAATATGTTGTACTGAAATATAATTTTTAACTTCGATGAGCCGATACAAGAATGGGCCCTAGAAATAAACATCAGGGGACCTATTATTGTGACAGACGCAAAATGGATCTGCAGTGTCACTGCGGTGGAGAGTGTTAAACTGCCGTGAATCACAAGCCTGCAAGGAATGGCTTATAGAAACAAAGCTCTCCTCCTGGAAGACCCACCACGTCGCTCAGTGCAGCAGTAGCCTTTTACTCCCGGCTGCCAAAGCTGCGATCCGTGCCGACGCTGACCTACAGTTCAGCTCCGCTGGACAGCTGGCAGCAGAGTGACCGTTAAGAACGTGGCCTGAAAGACTGGTCAGGACCTACCGTCCTCTGAGAAAGGCAGCCTGCTACATCTGAGGTCTTAAAAACGCCAGTGATGATAATACAGGGTTGGCCCGGTGGTTCAGAGGGTTGACCTGTTGCCTCACATCTCCCGAGTTCGAATCCTGCTCCCACTCTCTGTGTGTGGAGTTTGCATGTCCCATGTGTGTCATGTGTTTCTCCTCCAGCCACTCCAGTTTCCAACTGCAGTCCAAACACTGACGGTTAGGTGAACAGGTGTTTCTGAATTATCCATGATATATGACTTTGCATGTTTCCTTGTTTTATAACTGCAGGGGGCATACCTGAACAGGAAACCAGTAAATACTAATAAGAGCAATAATAATAACAAGAAAAGCAACAACAACAACAACAACAATAATAATAATAATAATTATAATAATACTAAAAGTGCAGGTGCCCGTGCTGCTCCATTCACACTGCCTGCTGACGTGTATGTTTGCCCTGGGCTGACACGCAAGGAGCTTTTCCAGCAGCCCCTCTCACACCAATGCATTTCTGCGCCAAGAAGCACCGTCACTGGGGCGGCTAATGGGGGACGCGACGGTCGTCGGTGAGAGATAATGATCTATTAACGAGGGGAGGGTGCGCCTGAACATGACGGCTGCAGTAATCCATCATCTCAAAGGCGTCTCAGGGACAAGTTCTTTTTTTGACATGTGGGGCTTGGAAAGCCTGTGATATGGAAACAACAAACAAAGCTGGTGATCTACAAACCTCTACAAATTAAAGTGATGCTCTACAAAACTCTAAAAACAAAACTCAAAGTCTGTAAGCCACTAAAAACAAAACCAGTACTCTACAAATCTAACAAACTGGTAGTCTATTAACCTATACAAACAAAACCAGTACACTACAAATCACAACAAACAAAACTGGTATTCTACAAACAAAACAGAGTGTACAAACAAATCTAATACTGTACAAGCTTCTACAAATAAAACTGGTACTCTACAAACAACTGGCAGTCAACAATCTGGTCCTTCTATTCAGAAAAATGGCACTAAAGTCATACTGTAAACCAGACCTTTATTTACTTGCATGTTAAAATCTTAATTTACTGCATTTTTATTCTTATTTAATTTTCTAAGCTCTTTAGGGCAACTAAAAATCAGGATGGGAGGTCAAAATACTCCAAAAGTTTAAATTAATGACTTGAGTTAGGACTTAATGAGTCCTACACTCATACTTCCAACATGGAGTTCCAACTCAGAGGATGATGCCATGCTATCCTTCAAGTGGCATTTAAAAGTTTTCTGTCTAAAAGTCTTTCTTTTTGTGTGAAAGTAGTGAGATAACGGAAGTATACCCTTGGTCAAAGATACACGTTTGAGCTGTCTTGCTTTAAATGCCCAAGCTCATGTGCCCCCCCACCCCCGCTGCCCCAGCCATAGGACAGGGGCAGACTCTGCTCAGACTGGCGGGTGGCAGACATATTCAGACCCTAGGGTTCAGGATCATGTAATGGTTCACTTGCTCTTGGGCACCCCCCCCATCCCCCAACCGCCTGCCACTGGAATGCGGAAAACATTAAAGTGATGGAGGGATGGAGGTCGTCTTCTTCATCCGTCGCTGTCTTGCCAGCAGGGAGGGCAGCATGCACAGGGCGCAACTTGCGGAATTACAGGAGGGAGTGGTGGTTGAGGTGGAGTGCTGAGAGCGTGATCATCCATCTTTGGCCACTCAAGCAACTGCTCAAGCAGGAGATAGTAGGGAGGTTCGTCTGTGAATGGCACAGCCTACCCAGTAACTTTCCGTTCCCCTGGCTGAGAGTCGGCCTCATGTTGTCACCGAGTGGCTCGGCTGACACTTAGCCGGGGCAAAGACAGTGTGATGTCTATCCATTCATACAGCTGGAAGGTCTTACTGAAGTGATTCTGATTTGTTGCATTTCTCACATAGGCTGGAAACAAAGCAGAACGTGTCGGGAAACACCGGACACCGGGAATGACGTCAGATGGCCGGAGTGAGCACTCAACTACAGCCATTCTTGTCATCCCAGGTTGGTGCATCTCTCTTCATGCAGAAAGCACCTTCGTCCCATAATAGAACACACTTGTTTAAGGTGATGACTGCATGTGTCATTTCATTTTTTTGACATTGATCTTCCACATGTGTATATATATATATTATTACCTGTAATTTTGCTTTTTAGCATATGATTTAGAGTCTTCATAAAGTAACTACTGCCAGGTACACTGACAGCTTTAGGCAGTAAATTTTGTTTCTCCCCAGATGACGGTGTACCACTGTAAATGCCTCAGATTTTGAGTTATTTAGAAGCCAGATGGTTGAGATGACAGCGCTCGTCAGACTCTGCTGAGATTCTTCGGGCCATGCCCTCCGAATGTGTGTCTCCCTCACCAAAACTCCACCAGGTGGGTTGATGAGGCGGGACCGTTTCCCTCTTTCGTTTTAAAGGAGAAATGAGGGACGACCCGGCGAGACGACACATCCGCCACCGTGAGGGACGCCGTCATCGCGAAGGAGCAGTTAAAGGAGGGCGGTCCGTTGGAGTTGTATCACCTGCACGTTCGCATCAGAGCTGGAACAGAAACCTCGGCGATTTTAACACGCTGATTAAGTCTCGGCCTAGTGGGACGTGCTCTCTGGACAAAAAACAAGAGGGCTTAAATGAAAAGTACTCCTTTGCTGTTAGAAGCATCTTTTTATTCACCTGCTAGATTTATGGAGAGCTGATATTAATGAGGTACTCTCGATCATAGCTCAGACTCCACGGAGCTGCAGTCTGTCACATTGTTAATTGCAGATTCAGGTGTTCTATACGTGTAGGAGTCTCTTCGGTTGCACGGAGTCTGTGCTTTTTCACGCAGATTTATCAAACTCGAGGGATGACCTTCGGGATGAGTCAGTATTCAAGACAGCTCTCAGATTCCAGTTCATTTATCCTTTGATAAATCCATCAGCCTTCCTTTCTGCTCTCTGAGCATGACGGTGCAGCGTACAGCAACCTGCCTCTGTACACAGACTCGTTCATGCGTCCCAAAGATATTTGGAGGGCACGCTTCGTGACAGTCAGACGCCTACTATACGAGATTTACACTGATGGACTCGCCGAGCAGGCGAATTCCCCCCTGGACCCAGGGTTTCTGGCAGGAGCGGGGAACAGAATGATTGGACACAGAGAGTTGGCAGGGAACGGAAAGCTTACTGGTGAAATTCCTCACTCTTCCAGGACAGACGGGGTCCTGGCAGGGACAGGATAAAAATAACACAAAAGAAAACCCCTGAAAGAAAGAGGAACGCTTGATTGGTGAAAATCAACGTCTGGGAATTTTAACAAAAAGGAGAGTCAAAACAGGAAAGCTGTAAATACACTTCTTGGGCTGGTCATGAATACTTTGGTCCGGGTTCGAGAAGGAAAAACAAAACAGAACACCCCAAAATACCTGGACAGGCACTGGGGGGCAATTTAACTGAATTAACTCTGATACTCAAAGTCACCTTCGTCTTTGGACAGACAGCAACCACACCCTGCAGACAAGCAATTACAAAACCTGCCGGCCATTAGCTTCTGCTCACTGTCATTACCAACCTAGCAACAGCAGGATAACACAGAGTTCGAGTATCGTAAATAAAATGTGAAGTATCTGTGATGAAAGAGTAAAAAAAAAAAAAGGAATGTTTTCTCCAGCTGTGTCCTTTACATGTACAATCAACGTTCTTCATCAGGTTAAAGGGCCACACTGCTCACGTGACATGAGAAAACTGAGTTTCTTCAAAACGAAGAACATTGGCAGGTTTATATACATGCTAACACAAATCCTTAAGGTCTGAGGCGTCATCAGGTATCCCTGGCTGCATGGTTAAGATGACAGGGGACTGTGGTTAAGGTCTACACTAAGTGGATTTGACCGTGATGAGTGTACTGACTTCCACCGTAGAATGGCTTCTCAAAATCAGCTTTTATTGCGTGGCTGCCAGCTCTCGCTGCCGTAAATCTTCAAGCAGGATGCACTACAACGATGCCAATACTGTCGGGCTCGGTCACGATGGTCATCCGTCTCCCTGCCCTGTGCAGGGATGATTTTCACCTGCCCAGATCCCCGTTTTGGAAGGACTGTGCTGCTGTTACTGGCGAGGGAGGTTCCGCTCGAAGCCTTCGGCCCCAGGGAGCCTGGGTGGCACTGTGGCTAACGGCGGGCATGGGCTCCATTTCACTCTGCCAGATGTGTGGACAGTGACTTTGGGGAGGTCGAGACACAGCCAGAGATGAAGCTATTTTTTAACCAATTAAAAATGGCAACATCCTTTAAACAAAGATAGAATAGTGCTATTACAGACATACCCTGACTTGTCCCCCCCACGTAAAGAGGGTCCACATGTAATTCACCCAGACTTCTCACCTCATGCAGGCTTTGCCTTCTTAGGGCAATAAGACCCTCCCCACTGGAATAAGCCCCACCCCTCATGAGGCTGGCCCATTCAGGTCTTAAGAAAGCATTATATACAGAAAACATCATCTTGCTTGATATAAGCTCACAAGATGCTTCCTGTGAGTGTCCTTAAAAGGGGACAGAATTTAAAGTGAGGCCTCTCGATAGACTCGCATATGTGAACACGTGCCAAAATGCGTGCCGGTAAAATGCACCCGTGAATCTGCTGAAGCCCTACTCCTCCGAGGCCTTCTTTAGATCATGGTTTGCATGCCCTTCCTTTAGGGTTTTGACAAAGTAGATACACACCAAACAAGAACTGCCACTCAAGAGGTACAGCTGTCACCTGTCACATGGAGAACCTGCCGTATCCTTGTTCTTTTAAAATGTTTACAGAAACGTTAGTGTCTTGCTGTTGGTAAACTCCACGGAAATGCTGAATGTGCGGTGGTTCACCTTCTTTTCCTCCCCTTGTAAAAATACAGTTAATGTTTTTGCCCCGTTTATGTATGCAGAGAGATTTTAATCACACAATGTTAAGAGTAGAATACATCCCTGACAATCATCTATGTACATCCATTAAAACAAAAAGCCATATTAAAAATATACCTATAGGTACATTTGTAGATATATTATAAAAATGCACTTATTATTAATGATTTACTGCCATAACCCCACAGTGAAACAGAGTATTGCAAAAACACATTAGGTTTCATGCATTTTAATGGAAACCCCAAAATATTATTTTTTCTGCTTTTTCGTTTTGTTTTAATATTGTTTTCTTTTCATTTCTCTATGCCTCCGCTTACACCTTGAATATAAATGTGGAAGTGTGAATATGGAGAAAACAAACATCGCATGCACATGGCCTCCCCGGTCTTACCAACGTTTACACCGAGTCGTCAGAGCGCCTTAATGAATAAATTCTCATCAGAGCAAAGTATCAGAAAGATGTAAAATCCAGTTCCCATCCAGGCCTACAGTCTAAATTACATTCTGGTATAATCGTCGTAAAGAGGAATGGGTACGCTGGGGCTGGCCTTGCATGGACTTCATTAGCATATGGGGACTGCACTAAGAACGGCTCTATCTTCATAAATCAGGCCGTTTGGCTTAACATCCCCCCCGCCGATCTCCCCATGGCATAACCCCAACATCCGCCTTCCAGATGAGGCTCCACAAAGTCGGCCCGGCTGTCCATCATTCACACATCTCCCCTGTGCTGGCTGCATGTCATAAGCACCATCGCATCAGCCTGAAAGAGAATGCACCCCCCTCCCCCAGGAATCATCGGCTCCTCAAACTCCCCTTCGAGGCTCTGGAGGTGAAGTCACGCTGAAGACCAGTCACGGTATCTTGTTTACCTCCACCCACCTGATACCCTTCACCCACTTTTGCCCCCCCCCGAATATTAATCTCTAATTAAGGTATTATATCGCTGCCTTGTTACTACCATTGTCAGCACTCAGTGTGCTGTTGAAGTCATTTCATTCGCCAACCCTGCACAGTTACACGGTTACGTTGGGCTCGCTGTCTCAGTTCCATTTTGAGTGTGCGTGTGCCTTTGCATGGAAACGAGGAAAGCGTTGGGTCACGCCAGTGCGTTTCTTCTTCAGCGAGAAATGCTGGCAGAACCGGAACCGATGCCAGCGACCTGCTAGCGGATTTGATTAAAAAAAAAAAAACAAAAACGCATTCCGATTTCCTACAGCTGTTTTATTTCGCTCAGCGGTCACACGGAGGCCTCGAAAAGTGGAAGGGTTTAGTTCTGTGACATGCTGAGCGAGGCCTCTACGTCACAAGTCGAGTAAACATGAGCTTGAGAGAGGGACCAAAGCAGGGACCGTAATGAATTGTATGATATAGGGGGACCCCCAACCCAAAGCGCAAACGGTGTCACGGCGAGATTGGTTTTTGATGTATTACTTGAGCACTACAAGAAACTCCAGTATCGTGAAAATGTGGCTGCTGGCCAGGCCACACTTTGGCAGCTCCATTTCCACGAGGCGTGCTGGTTTCCATGGCACCTCCATTCCTAATTGCTTCACTGAAGTAATTTTTTTGGACGGAGAGTCACCTCACCTGGAGTAAACCAAGCATCCATTAAAAGGCCATCTGAGAGCTACCAGCCTGTGGCTCTCTGAGACTAATAAGCTCAACAAAGTCACTCACATTGTTTCATCTGATCTGACCCACCGCAAGGGAGCAGTCCATACTGCACACGGACCAGGTCAATAACCGAAATCGCTTTTTACAAGGCTTCTGAAAGCCCATGTTGTGGACCTGAATGTCGTATAGCTGGTATCTATATGGTGAACGGTTGAATGTTTGGCGAGGAGCATGTGTAGGACATGATAAACGTTAAACCCACGTGCACCAACTACGGCTTAAACATGCAGCATCTTCCTCAAATGCGACGGCTTATGAAAACGATAACGCATGCAAGTATTACTGTAAATGTTGTCATCGACTGCCTGGAGCAAGCAAGTCATTTCTTCTTAAGTAAACAAAAGTTGTCACTGGCCAGGAACGTCACTAAAGGGGGCAGTTAAATAAAAGTAGACCACCTTGGGGCATGCCACCGAACCCCCACCTCAATTTACCCCTTATGATGCAGAGTATCAATTAGGGGCTTCTCATGCCTTCGAGGTTGAAGTTCAGTGGAAGCAGGAAGCTCCTTGTTACTGAGGCGCAGACGGTAAGTGTTCACGGCAGCCAGCCCTGACATTCCACTACGTCACCGTATTCCCGTTATCCGCTTTCCCGCCCTCCATCGCTAAACGCGCTGTTTCTTTGTTAAGGGAGCGCTGAGAGGAGGGGCGGAAATGGAAATGAGCCAAGATTCATGTTTCATGGTTTTCTTTTTTTTTTTTTTTTTTCTTGTCTCTTCGCTAAAGAGCTCAGGCAGATTATGGAGGAGGACCTCGGTTAGGCAACACGAGGATTTAATGAGCTGGATCTGTACCCCCCGCCCCCGCCTCCAACGACACACACTCCAGGTACATCGTTATTTATAGGGACCTCATTTTGACTCCTATTTCCTTATAATTAGAGGCTCCTGAACCCACACCACAAAAAAAAATAGATAAAAATTGTTTTTTTTGTTTGTTTTTTTTTTTATGCAAATAGAGGCTGCTCTTATTGACCACTAAAAAAAAAAAATCTCATTTCTGTAAATCATGATTGTGGCATAAGTGTACGGTTGTGAACTGTGAGGAATGCATTCATTTGTAATTTAATTGAGCTTAATTTAGCTTATGATCAAATCTAGTAAACTGTGCTTTTTTCGTTCCGTCTTCGATTTAAAAGTGCATCACGGATACTTGTGAACTTTAGCCTCCCATTTACCTCCCTCGGACAGGAAAGCATTTAAATGTGTTTTCAGGAAACACACACAGATGGCAGTAATTAAAACACTTAATACCACTGCAGAGAGTTCACTCAGCAAGCAAATGGACAGATGGACTACAGCTTTAATGGATGGCCGCACAGCTGCACGCTCCTATCTGGAAAAGATGAGGGAACTGCCAGTCATTTTATCAGGCTTCCCACTGGCCTTCACTGAGCCTCAGCTTGCTCCGCCTCCTGAAAGGAGGTGGGCAAAGGGGCGGAGTCAAAGCACATGGGTGACTTGAGTTTTGTGGTCAAGTCCATTGGACTGGACAGGGTACTGATATTTTAGGACAGAGAGATCTTAATCGGCGTAGGAATGAGTTAGTAGTCTGGAACACTGCCAAATTGAACTGTAACAGAAAAAAAAGTCACGAAGGTAGACATTTTAAAGTCTGATTTTCATGGAGAGGCAAAAGCTTGTCCATGGTTAGATGGTCACATCTTAAATTGCATGGTCACCTTCACCGCGAGGAGAGGCAGAGAGGTTTGCAATTGTCACTACCCAGGAACTATTCATTTTGATGAAGAGGGTGGAGTTATCAGAAACCCCTCCCCCTCAGATCCAACATGGCCATTCAGGGATGACCCTGCTGGTTCAACTGCGACTCTGCTTGCCCTTTTATAGCTTCACATTTTTTCTAAACGTGTTTCTAAGCATGGTACTTGAACTTGCTTTTATGTTGGCTCAAAATGTCTTCTATAACTTGTGAGTTAGATTACTTAACATACGAACTATAAATTGCACGTTCTTCTGAATCACTTCCATATGACAAGAATGGAAGTCTTCCCTGTTTTTGTGACTGTCTTTAAGATGAATTTGAAAAGGTAAGATTGATTATTACAACGACAATGACATCACTTCCTTATCACCCATCATTCATGACACATTGTCTTTGTCCTCTTTCCCTCCGATACTTGTATCATACCCCAGATGCCCGTATATGGTTGCGGGTCAGGAAGTCCCACCTTTCAGGCCGCCCACATGCCTCTATAGCACCAGGCAGGCTTCAGGATAAACACCTAGCGTATACACAGGGAGGAACAGATCACATGGGGGGTTTAATCCACATATTATCCAACACAGCTAACTAAGCCTGTCCACAGCCAGCAGGAGTAGACAGGAGAGGGGGCAGCCCAGGGGTGCGGAGGCTGTTGCGGTGCAACCAGGTGAAGGTAAATATGTCACTTGACACAATGGGCTGATAAGGATCGGCGCTATGAGCAGATAAAGAGCATGCCGCCATCTTCCTCACCTCGAGACGGAACAAGCAGAAGCAAGCCCCAGCATCTCCAGCCATTTCGTCTTCCCTGTCTCCCTCTCCTTCCCTACCAGGCTCCTTGGCCCAAGGTTCGATGCTCGTCACCATGCACAGCTCTGATACATTCCACGTCGAGAGGATGCTAAAACTGCAAGGAGGATTCACGTGGCCAAGTCAGAAGCACATCAGCGGTTATCGATTCCCTCTGTGTGTGACTTTCTGGTTCTGAGGTTATCCAGCATGTCGGCTCTAGAGCTGAACTGTGCTAATCCACCTGCTCTCCACAAATTCATTTTTTCACCTGGATGTTTTTTTTGTTTTTTTTTTAATAATTTTTTATCCAGAGTATTGCTTCAAAACAGTCCCAATTTCCCCTCTGGGAGAGTGATAACAGAAACACATCTTCCACAGTATCACCAGATTGTTAAGCCGGAATAATTTCAAGAGAGGTCGTACACTGCATCAATAAGCAGCTACCCCTTGAATGTATAATTTATGACAACACATTGAGATCTGAATGCTGTAAAAACTAAAATGCTCTAGAAAGGAGGATTATGACCAGGCGAGAAAATTAGAAAATGAAGAAGACTATTTCATGCTAATCATAATGCACATTTATCAGCCGGGCATGCTTTGGAGATTGACTGATTAGTTTAACTCGTGAGCAGGAGAGTAGACATGGCGTTACTGTCTAGAGTGACAGGCCACGTTAATGCGATCAAGACTGTAATAGACCGAATGATGTCCAAGTTAGAACAGTGACATGTAGAGCTTGTAGACATTTTTACACTAATAAGCAGTCATAATTCTCGTGATTTTCCGTGATTTTCCACACCATACTCAGCTTAAACAGTACAGATGGTAGCCCGGACTTTCGGATTCCCCACAACTCTTTCTTATGCAGACTGTCATGCATACACACCATTAATAGAAGCTCTCGACATTGTCTCCTCAATCCCAGCTCCCTTGGGTCAACCTGCCAACTGGAAACTGCCTCAGACTTTTATGTTACGTCTACCCAGACAGTTATGTCATCGGAAGAGAGCCATAGTTACTCTTCAGTGTGAGCCAGTAATCCAAAGGTGATCCACTGCAGAAAAAGAGCACGAGAACTGGTGAAAAATCTTCGGTGTGGTCATTAAGATTCAGGGGCTCCCAAGAGCACTTTGAGGTGTATAAGACCGTTCATAGACCGTTCATAGACTCTGTCTTCAGGAACGTCGCCGGTCTGAATGCACCTCAGCCTCCACTGGCACAGGAGTCCCAAAAGATAAAGAGGACTGATTAATATAGACTTTTTATGAACTTTCACAGGAAACTGCCAAATAAACACGTCACATTGATAAGCAGGCCATCTTAAATGTGTAATTCATGACTTGTCATTGATATCTAAATGCTAATAAACTGATGGGCTGATATATATTGAAATATTAAGCTTGACCAGAACCTAAAATAGAAATTCGCAAAAGCAGGAGGTGGTTTTCTACAAAGAGTAACAGTATATTCAACAACAGAACCAAAAATTTTTTATCTATAATATGATTTGTTCTGAACCTTTGATAATAAACCGGATTTTCATGATGTATACATACACAGGAGTACCGTGCACCATATTGTTTCTATAACAAGTTCAGATTCTGATAACATTTCTTCTTCATATAAATAATAAAAAGCCAAGACAGTAAACAAATGAAAGGAATGGAGATTATGGCATTATATGTCAACACGGCTTCGTAATTGATGACACACATCTTTAGACGGCACGATGACCTGCATGTCACTTGTTTACTTTCATAAATAATAGGGTTCACCTCTGTCCACCCACACATACATGTTTCAAGCTTCATAAAACCTGTTGCCTTGCAACTGTCATCATTCAAACAGATGTTAACGATACCAGCTGCAACTACTATAAGAGTCCTCATCTTGACTGAAGATCGTAAATATTGTGACGATCTGGGGGTGCCACGCCCCCCGATCGCCCGATCCTCAGTGCCAGAGCCCATGGCTCCCCTCAGTCGGGCCCTGAATTCCAATCGACGAGTGTGGAATGCGGGAAAAGCCACAGCTGGCATCCGTTGGCAATCAGCCGCTCCGGGGCATAAAGGAGCAGGAGCCAGCTAGGGGCGGGGGAGTTGATTTTTAGACCCATCACAGGACATGCTACCGGGGCAGGATGGGCAGCACTATCGACAAGGAGGACCACCATCTGCCAAGGGGAATGACCGTCTTCCTGCCCTACCTGCCCTGTTTGTGATGTTTTGTCCCGTGGTAACATTCAATAAAATGCAACTCCCTCTGGGAGTTACAACCACAACTTTGGTGGTCGGTGTCCATCCCCTGATAATATATTAACCTTTACAATGGGGCCAGACAATAAAGAAAGCAGGGTTCTGCTGCTCTTATGGACATTTAACTGAAACAGCAAGCCTCCTAGAAAAATCCAAAACATACAGGATGCCTTTCTGCACAGATCCTCTCAGCCTCCTCTTGAAGTCAACGGCCTGATTCGTCCTCAAAACACTCCGTTTTCCAAATCCACGGCTGCCATCCCGAACAACAGGCTTCTGAGCACGGACCTACGCAGTGCAAGCATGCGGCCATATCCAACAGACGCTGTCACGTCACCGTCACAAACTCAGGCCAACCAGATCGACCCACTTCATGCCTGCAAACACTCACAATGTTGAGGATAAAGCCATTGCTTCTTGCATCCTGCCACAACTCAAGTTGGACATTGACATTTGGTCAATATGAAAATAAAATGCTATAACACACAAGTCTTCTTTCTTGCCATCACGCTGGGCAAACTTAACGACGGCAAATTCAAAATGGGTTGACTGGGAGGCCTATAAAAACAAGCTAAAGTGATCGGCAGAACACAGTAGGAAAGTATGACAAGCGATTAGGGTTACTGCTGTAGTTCCCACTTGCATTGACAAATCCATATATTTATGGAGAATTTTTTTTTTTTTTTGTGGTTGCAGTATAATTAATGACCCTTATTGTTAAGCCATGAAAACCATTTCCAAACAATTATGATGACTGGAACGTCAATTTCAATTTGCACGCATGAAGAAATATCATTGTCCTGATGAAGACAGCGATGGCATTTTAAGAATTTTGAGAAATAAACCTGTCTGCACCTTCAGCATAAAGATCTATATTCTAAGGCCTTTAACTCCAAAAATAAATCATTAGATTTAATGCCTTGGGCAGCTGCCTTCATTCATATTCCTGGACATCTTCTGGAGCCCTCGGAAAACAACACACTGAACATGGTCTGATGCAATTCTCTCAAATTTGAGAGAAAATCCCTCCACCATCCAAAAGAAAAAGATCTATAACAATACATTATTTTATGTGATTAGAGGGCCACTTTAAAGAACGTACTATTCTCGACTTGTTTCTTAGTGGGTTGAAGTAAATTTATGATTAATTCAAGATGGTGTGTATCGGAACGGCCACTGTCGGGATTTAAACCTTCAAGGCATTAATCCGAAAGCTGCTCCTTTACCACTGACCTCCACTGCCTGTGACCAGTAATCTTCCCCTTCTTCCTCTCCTAATGTGTGTTCCGTCTTCAACGATGCTTTTTAGGAGGACCCCCATCTGCTTCCACCTGTGCACCCCGTCTTGTGTGTTTTTACTGTTTATGGCTCTATTAGCTAAATGATAATTTGCGCAATTAATGTCCAGGAACATGTTTTAAGGACCAGATGGCAGTGGACTTGACAAAAACAGAGGCTTTGACCCGTTTTCATTACAACATCCATTCCACGGAGCAAATCAGAAATCAACATTAATTGTTGACTTTAAAGGTCTTTTAATGCATATTTGAGTTGAACAGTCTGTGGCGTACATAAATAACAAAGTATTATCAGGATGATTAAATTCATTGCTTGTTTACCTGGATATCAGTTGGCACTGAACTAAATTCCTTCAGAAGTGCTAGAAGTGGAGGGCAGTAGATGAAATTAATTATATATGAGTTTGGAAGAACCTACCTGTCAAGGAACTAAGAATAAAAAAAAAAGTATAATCAGTATAATTCCTTCAGGAGACTGAAAACGAAATTTTCAAATGTTCTAAAAGAGTTGTGTCATCTATTAATAACCCAGGAGGAAAAAAAAAATCATACTTTGCTTTGTTTACCCTCCAATTACTTAAACTTTCCCCGCTTTCTTATCCCGGCACAATTTGATGGACAATTCATCAATTTCATGTCTTCAATGACCAGATAATCATTCCCAGAAGACAGGTCTGTTTGTTTTTTGGTTTTGCTTTTGTTGACCTTCACCAAAGTCGATTGCAGAACTTATCATTGTATACACGATATGTGTTTGTGGTTTATTTTCAGGACTTCCTGAGCATACAGCTGCACCAGTCATGCTTCCAGGGTGATCTACCAGCTTCCAGTCCAATGAGGATGATTGATCTTTCTAGATGAAACCATCCTCTGGCTCCCTGATGGAAGACTCTACCTCATGTACCTCTATACCAAGCTCCTTTTGCCCCTCACGGCACAGAATGCCATGTAGCCAGGGCATGTCCAGCCATGCATAACAACAGAGCCATGGGGCGATTGGCTGGACACCCATGGCGTTGTTGTCATGGTAATTGGAATGAGCCGATAGGCCATCGACACCATCATTGTTTTAAAAAATCTGAGTCAAGGGGGGAGGGAGACACCACCTCCCCACCCAGGCCAGTCCATTTGCCCAGGAGAAGAAATGCGTTTTGGCAGGGGTCCTTTGACTGCACATAAAAATTCACATCAAATGCATTAATAATGCATTTAAAATTAGAGGCGACCGCATGAGGAATAAAAATTTTAATTCAAAGCAAAAACAACAACAAAAAGAGCACAAAGACTTATTTATCCATCTGTGACTCATCCATCTATTTGCATAGCTGGTGCCTTTATTCGGGAAACTCAGAGTGCTCATTACGCTTATAACTGCTAAACAGAGCTAGCTGCACCTACTGATTACGTACACGTATAGGTGTAACAGCAATGGTGCTGTAATGTTTTCATCAGATGCCTATTGCTTGGCTGCCTCTTAAACACAGATCACATGAACATTGCGTGAAGTGTTAGACAGATCTGAAGATTCGGGTCCGTGTTATTCTGCCCATGTGATCGTCGCCGCCGGCAATGTGCAGCATGGGGTGTGCCGGGAGGTCACCGGTAGTGACTTCAGTCTAGCAAGTACCCCTCTACCACGCAGCACAGTCGATGCACCATTGACATGCCGACTTAGACTGCCCACCCCAGCTGTATCTTTGAAGCTGTTCACTAATGCTGGAAAGTCCTTGAAGTCTATACAGCTATATTACTAGCTCTGACTTCCTCCACCCCCCCTGCCCCCTCCCCCCCACACACAGCCTCCCTTGACTCTTTACACAAAAGACAAGGGGGATTTCCACAAGAGGATCGAGTCCATCTAGAAATGCAACCAGAGACGAACCCCAGCAGGGACACGAAGGACACGTCTAATGAATGGATGTGTCATCCTTTCGACAAATGACAAATGTAAACCGCTAACAATTGCATCTTTTAGTGCAAGCCTGTATATCAAGGCTGCTGTTCTTAGGAAGGCAATAAAGATTAGCAACAAGCTCCCAGGTTGCCTTGCTTTCAATCCCTTAGCAGATGCCTCTACCTAAGGAAAGAAGTTCATTTACACGGCAGGATAGCTCACTGGAGCGAATCAGGGTCACCTCAAGATTGCAGCAACCAAGCTTCATCTGAGATGCAAAACAACAACATTCAGGTTAACCCCTGGGCTGCCTGAGCTACGTATACAGTCTGAAGAAGTTTAATCACGATTCGGCTCAACATAAATTGTCAAGGCAGACTCCAGGTTGGTCAAAAATATGGGGAAATGACAGGAATTGTTTAGCTATATCCCTAATCATCATTGCTCATGGATATCGTTCTTAAATAATATTAAATTCAAATGAGCTGATTCAACTGAAATGAAAATCTGGACCCAACACACATTTTAGTTAAGTTCAGGTCTCTTTTGGTGTTGTAATAAACAGCTAGATCAGAAGGCAGAGATGTAGCCACATTAGAGAAGTGACATTATCGTCACAGAGATATGTGTAATCTTGTCCGGCAAAACCGTTCATATCAATCATCCTGAAACCAAAACAGTCTAAACAAATGACACCTCACCGGAGATGCCAAGGTCCAATGCAGCCCGTTGCTTGTTTAGCATTCAGTAAGCATCTCGCCATATTAGCACCTCTGCAGCGTGATGCCAAGACCACTAACCCTAAGCAAAGTGTCCTTGAGTATTCCTCAGACTGTCCACATTAACTAGCCGTCAAGCAGGAGCATCGCTTTGCAGGAAAATAATTCGAGTTGGACGGGGGGCTACTTGATGGCCCAGCAAAGTGCAAAAATGAAATAAGTGGAAGTGACAATATCATTGTTCATCTTTGGTTTGCAATTATATTTTCCGCTGACTAGGTGGGGGGGGGGGGGGGGGGGGGGGGCCAGTTTGGTCCTTATTTGGGGGCCCAGAAAAAACAAAAAGGGCGGGCCGCCCCCCCCCGGGGGGGCCCCACA
>JAACJT020022650.1:0-33361 GCA_009936485.2 Gymnarchus niloticus | reverse complement strand
CTCTGACACAGGGACTGCACTTAATTTCGTTGTACCCGTTACAATGACAATAAAGATATTCTGATTCTGATTCTGTCCAATCCAGGGGCAGGCCACCCATCTCCCACATCAGAGCCGCCAACGGCATGCCGACCTGACAAAGCCGTGACTCGTTTGTGATGCTCACACATTGGAGACGGCTGAAACAAGGCAAGGACCCAAGTGAGACAATGAGTCAAACAAGGGAAAGAGCAGATCTGAGCCCCTTAAAAGGTCCTATTTCTGCTGCTGGGGTGACAGATCTGTTCTATACATGTTTTTCGCACTACGGTTGACAAATCTACCCTGAAAATGCATTGCTTTACCCATCCTACTGCACATGAAGGATTATTCGGTTCTACATTTGAGATTGCAGTGACCAAATACGCTTCTGTGTGATTGTTTTCAGTAGTTCCGTTTAATTTCAGGAGACCTGACATCACACACAAAAGTCGTCGACCGATGTAAACAGGCTGGGAGATAAATGACGTAGGGATCAGTTGACGATTCTCCATGGCACACGCAGAGGTTAATTCGACAGCGAACGTCACCCGCCTTGACGCGCCCCCACAGTAATGTAATATCGACCATGGGTCGACCACTCACACTCACTGTGCACACGGCCCAAAATCCACTCACAAAAAGACATCTTTGGGGCGGCATCTATAGAGGGGAGAGCAAGTGGAAGAGAAGGACAGTCGGCAGGCCCGTTTGATAAGCCAACCCTGGGACGCCAACTAACCTCATCTCATTCGCTGAGAAAATCTGGTTGGCAGAAACAGCTGTCAGTCTCAGCAGGACAGGGGAACTAGTGATGAAGATTAATACGAAGTTGAATTGGTATCACCCATCTCTGATCTCTCAGGATGCTAATCTCACTTCTGTTGTTGTTTAGACACTACGGTAGTGCCCTCCCCCCCAACCAACCGCAGCCTACCCACTCTGAGCGGTCACGTTTGCTTTTCCCAGCCGCATGACTGCGTGAAGCGTTCAAACGCATTCTGAACTACCCTGCCGATTTCTCACGCGCTGCGGCTGGAAATTGATGCCGACAGAGTTTCAGTTCCATGAAAAGCCCACGTCAAAGCCAATCCCGATCAAAGTCTCAGGAGGGTCCGCCACTGCTGCTCCACGCAACGGCCTCCATCACCCACTCACCAGTGTTTCCGTCTCTCGGAAACCACTGCTCCCTAGAAACATGAACCGCCGAAGCAGAAAAACACTTTCAGCGTATTAATAAGAGCCGCTTAGATAACAGGCCGCTGCTCATGATGGACGATTATTCATATTCCTCATCGGATTAAGCTGCGTAATCAGAATTAAAAAAAGACACTGCGTGTTGTGAAAACACTTCTTTCATGGCCCACTGCTATCTGATTTACATCACGTATTGATTTCTAATTGGCTTCTCTAGAGATGGATTCAGTCTTTGTGTGGGTAAATTATGTTTGCGACACCAGTCTTAAACCACTGACGAGTGAAAAAAAAACATTTAAACACAACAAAAGCCTGTCACGTAATGACAGGCTGGCTTGAAACACATCCCGAAGACATAGGAGGACCGGAGAATGTGACAGGCACCAGGCAGATGTATCCTGAGTCGGTGCCTCTTAGGAACTATGACGAAAGCCTTTCGTTTCTTGGGGTTTGAAGGCTGTAAATGTATCAGATGGAGCCATAACATGACACCGGATTATACCAACGCGACCTCGGGTACAAAACATCTCAGGAAGGGCATGCAGATTCCACCTAGACGGTGGACGCTCTGGCAATTCCTCTCATTTGATAAAATGGCCAACCCATTATCCAGAGTGAGGGGAAGGAGAGGGCAGATAGTTGCTTTATTTCCATTCAGTTCTTCTCCAATCACAGATGCCAGCCTCCCTAAACAGATCCATCTACCACGAGATGGGTCTGCCTCCCCCCGCGTCCCCTCTGCTGCCATGAGCTGCAAGTCAGCAGCAGTCTCGACCACACTCTGAACTGATGCAAATCCCCAGCAATCCTTTCTGCATGGTTGCAGCAGACATGCAGATCAGTCCTGTTGCCACCAACGATGGTTTGGCCAGGGGGGAGCTTACCGCAGGCCCCGTGGGCTTGCTATAATGGGATAGCGGGGTGTGGTCAGGCCAGGCCAGGCCCTGTGTCTCAGTGCACCTTGGAGCCTGCCGTTGACCAAAATGCAACAGGAATACATTCAAGGGATTGTGGGTACGGAACTATGTGGCACCTTATGTAATCCATCCATTGGCATGTATGCCAACTCCATCCTAAACAAATCCGATACTGAGGCTGCCATGTCTACCCTCGACAATAATCTGATTCTCCCTGTCAACTGGTCTGTCGTTTCCGGCCCCTGGGTTGCCATGGGGATTATACCAGCCTCCCTGATATGACACAGAGGCTACATGAAGGACCGGTGAACCTAATAGACAAAAATAAATTGACAGCTTCCCAAACCGAATCAGACTACAAACTCGTTAACTAAAATCCACAATGTAACAAAGTTCTCACACTTAGAGTGACGTTCCGTCTCTCTAAACCCCCCCCCCCCCCAATGAGATGTTTTCATCTGTTCCAATAGCTGGCCTGGATAGGCAAAAACTGTACTGTATTATTAAGAAATAAATGTCAGAGATTTAGATTTACTATTATAATTCATCTTTTGTCCTAAGAATATAGGTGTTTTTTTTAACACACCTGTTCTGCATGCTACCTAAACCCGGCATCGCCACTGAGCCTGGAGTCTCTATGAGAGTCGGAATCCCACGATTCAGCACTCCAGGGTCACGCACTCCCTCTCACACACACAAGTATGTGAGGTTAACCAGCCCAACCAGTAACAGATCATTGGTCCACACATGACTCACACTTCTTTTTTTGGTACTTTGAGGGTTCTGGAAAATTCTAGGTGCTTGCACCACTCCCTCCCAACATAGACATGCACTGGAAACCATCAGTAGTCCAAAGATTAGATGATTAATATAATGTAATTAGCTAGACAGATAGACAGGCAGGCATGTCAAGTGGAAGTACTGTAGTGCGTGATGACAGCAGATAAAAAAGACCGCCCCCCCCTTACCCCCCCTTAGTGGAATGATCTGATGTGTAAAGGTACTCCAAGAGAGCTCCCTGTGGAGAGATGGGCAGAATGAATCATAATGTTGTCCAATCTTGCCTCCATCGTCTTCTCTGCGACTGCCTCCATACGGTCCAGGGTTATTCCTGTAATGAAGCCGCCCTCCTAATGAGTTTGTTCAGGTGTTTGGCATCACCTGAGCTTATCTTGGCTCCCCAGCAGACCACAGGGAGTATAAAAGGACGTAGATCACTACAGACTGATGAAACATCTCCAGCTGACCTGAGCCTTCTCAGAAATTAGAGCTGTTCAAGTGGACTCGCAGGTACATGTAGTACTACATCACCTCTACTTCCTTCTCCTGGAGGGCGACCAGCCTTCAGGACTCCTTGGCATGCTGGAAATGTACCACTAACCTTTGTCTTGCTAATGCTGAGCTGCAGCTGGTTCTTCCTGCACCACATGTCATCCAGTAGCCTCCTAAACCCTGACTCACCTCCATCGTCGATGTACCCTACTGTCACCAAAGAACTTCTGCAGCTGTCGAGAGCTGGTGGTGTACTGGAAATGCGTCACGTAGAGCATGACGCATTATGAGGTAGGTTCTGCGGTGAGACGGCTGACGTTGGACATCTGTCACGATGCGTGGAGCTGCACATGTCTGAACCGGTGGGGCCTGCCAGGACAGGGTGCAGTAGAAATGTCTGCCCATCGAGGAACTGTTTCACTGTGAAGAGTCTGTGGATTGGATGAAAACTCTTCTACGGGTTCTTCTTTGGGATTCTCCTCCTCTTCGCTCCCATCCCATCTCCTACAGTTACAATCCTCTCTCCCCTCCCCTCTGTGTATACCTCTCCCATTTTCCCTCACTCCCTGATCCTGCTGTTTTCTCACACACTCCCTCCATCTTCTTTCAGTGCTTTGTTATGCTCGCTCTCTCTTTCTGCAGGACTCACTTCTCCGAGTACCACAGAAACACACCCAGTTCCCCAGAGAGTGCCCTCACATGGCCAGACAGCCCCAACTCCCCCGTTAAATTAAGAACACCCCTTTCTCCAGTCCATCTGAAGAAGGGATGCTCTCCTCTCAGACTCCGCCCCTGTGGCAACACATCGGTCCTCAGGAGGCATCAAGCGGCACCAATCTCCCAAGCTCCTGGGGGCGGGCGTCACCACCTGCCCTGGCCTGCGTGGTGCTGAATGAACTCCTCCTTCTGGCTCCCAGGAGTAACCCATCAAACAAATCACGTTTCCTCAAACCGACAGAAGTCTTAACAGCAGGGCCAGAAGGACGAAGGTGACGACCGAACGCATTACTTAACGAGTCGTTGCCTTCACACTCATCAGCATAGCAATCCCTGCTTCTGAACATGGTAACGGAAGGCTGCCGTCAGGTTTGCCGTGAAAATGTTTGATCCTCCAGCCCATACTAGAAGAGGAAGATATGACACATGGACATAAATTACCCAAACAAGCTAAGTTCAGTCCACCTCCCTGGACAACAATCCAGCTTGTTCTTAATGGCTGCTGCGTTTCTCCTGATCTCCAGCCCAGAATAACAGACTTTTATCAGTATCAGCAGAAGTGCCTGGTAACATCCTCTCCACGGCTGTCCTCCTAAGCAAGAAACATATTTGTACCGGCAAACAGAGCTCAAAACTCACACTCGGCCGAATGCAATACGTTTAATGTGATTCTTCCTAAGAAGAAGCTGTGTATGACGTCTTGTAATCAGATTGTGGCCCTCAGCGAAGCCCCATAAAAATGAACCCTCTATGGAGGATGTGGGGGCGTAACTACCTACTATTGAGTTTGTTGTTTTTTGTTTTTTTTTTAACCTGGTGCTGCCACGGGGATTTATGAGGTGCCCGGATAGCCGAACTGAGAAATAGTTAACTGATTTATGCCAGGTTGCTGGTTTTGGTGACTAATTTTATATTAACACTAATGTGGGATTTCTAATGTATGATGATGGAGCTGGAATTGTTCTGGCCAAACAAGGCCTACCCATGTAAGGATTATCTGTGCAGAAGGTACCTGTGTAGGGCGTGTCCGTGCAGGGTCTACCTGCTGGGGGAGTAGCAGTTTTGGGGTATACCTGTGGAGGGTGTAACTTGTGCCAGGTGTACTATACAAGGTCTACCTGTTGTACGTGACACCTGTTTGTGGCTATGAATTGGGTAGCCCCCATCTGCTCGATTTAAGCAGGCATAAGGTGCAGATGGTCTGGGGGGGACACAATTAGCTGGAAGCTGCTCATTTGGTGCTGTGAAGCCTCCAGAGATTTTTTCAAACCCTCCTTGGAGTTTTTCACACTACTCTCCCAAAGTTGGATATTAAAACCAATCTCCAAGAAACTTCACAGTCAAGCATTAAGTTCTATAAATAGCAATGAAAGGCAAACCCAGGATAGATGTGTATTTCTGGTACTGACTGAAATCAACAGTTAAATGGTGGTAATTAGTGTAAAGAAACCTGAGACATATTCATGATTCGTGTAATATATTAAATTACAGATGGGTTAATTGCAGGTTATATCTAGTTAATGATGAGAACGATTGCTAACAGTATGAGGTGAGCGTTGATTTTGAAAGGTTGTGATGTGTTTGTGATGTAGAGTGAACATCAACAGCCCATCAACAGAGAGAGACTTGGAGCTGTATTCACAGACACGGTGCTGAAAGTGCCCCCCCCCCCCCCCAGGTGGGAATGGTTGTGGAGAAGGGGGCGGTGCTTCGTTTATAATCAAAGTGGCCCCATGTCTGTGGCTGCAGTCCACTCCACCACCACAGACCTGAGCGGTATGAATGGCTGTGAGGCATGCCTTCCTGAGAACACAACCACATGACCACAGGCTTCATGAAGAGAAAATACAGCTGTCTACCTACACATCCCCCAGGCACTGGAGAAGGTGGACCACACCAGCAAAATTCAATCAACACAGACAGTGAAGATCTACGCTACTGAACTTGAAGATCAGGTGATCAGGTGATATGAAAGCCAGCACCCCCCCACCACCACCACCACCCCTCCATGTAACCAGGTTCTGAGATAAGCAAAGCACACCTGCGATGTAGTACTAACCTCAGGTGTAATTTGAAAAATTCAATCATTTCAGATAAAGTGCCTGTAAGAAAAGCAAGCACTAAGACGGCTAATCATTATACAACTACTTCAACAGATCCTGTAAAAACAGAATTAATCAGAGCGCGAGAGGACTCTGGGAAGACAACAGTTTTTTTTTTTAAGCTGTATCTTTTTCACTCTTACAGGACGACAGCTTAATTGGCTGAATAACTTATTTGCATAGCAGACGATGTGAGCTCCCCCCCCCCCATTTATGCATACTAGAGCTTTGAGGAGGGACATGGGAACCAGCGGTTTGTGGTCACTGATTTAGGTTTTGCGTGGACGTCACACAGATGAAGACATGCACACACATCCACAAAAACAATGAGCACACTATGAACCATTCCCCATGTTCCAAATGCTTAATGTGTTTATGATTGGTGTCGAAACCACGTCCCCACAATTTCATAGCGAGCCCTTTACAAGTATATTGGTCTCACCCAAGCCAAGCCCTTGACCTCCACTTCAATATATTCACAGGAAAGCTTATGTGGTACCAGGGCACGCAAGGCTGCAAGGCTAACTATTGGAATTTTCTGCTCCTGCTGTGACATCCAGCACATTGTTTTCAAAGAAAAGTCCTTCAAGGCTAGAACATAAAAAAACAGAAAAAAACTCAAGGCTGTTAGGAAGCACAGGAAGTGAGCAATGAAAATAAAATAATTTGAGTGCTTTAAAGTAATTTCTGCCCAACACAAAATCTATAAACTTTTAATTATTATTATTAGTTGTTGTTGCTGATGAAGAGGTTTCCATGGTACCAACCACTGTGCTAATGCCTCTCAGCTTCATCTGGGGTGGTCCGGGGGGATGCCACCTAACACACGCCCTCACAAACACACACACACACACACACACACCTGTAGATCCAGGTAAAACTGCATATATGAGATATACCCAAGCTGCACATGGTCAAACTCTTACACCAGCGGTACAAAATTTTCCTACTGAGAACTAAACAATCTCTCTCCTTGACTATAAAGCACACACGAGGCCCTCTGGCAAACAATACTACGGCTTAGACTCAAAAAAACTCTTGTGAACATGACGTTATCCTACTGTAAGGTCATTGCACAAAGCATCTGGCCAGCCACACCAGGCACGTTCACGGTGTTAATGGCCACCTCCTGTCTCTCCTATATCGGAACATCCCAAGGTCAAGGTCCATCCTGTATCACATGATCTGCTTGTTCCGTTCCCATTCAGCACCGGTCTAATCCTCCACCCCCGTGAAGCACTCAAAGCACCCAGATGTTTGACACTCCAGGGTCCCCCCACCCACCCAATTCAGGCCTGATAGAAGAACATTGTGGCAGGTCATGGTGAAGACTGATCGACCCTCCCCTCAACTTGTTTCCCCGGAGACTGTGCTTAAAAATGAATGGATAAAAGTCTCTGTCTCCCGCAAAGCTACACGACGCTCTCTTCAGAAATAAAACGTATCGACTGATCCCATGGATTCGCTCACATCGGGGAAGCAAAGTCTCCCAACAGCCAAGTGACTGGGCGTCCTGTGGAGGTGGAGAAGCTGTTCGGTAGAGCAGAGGTGTAGTCAGGCATCTGCAGGGTGCCTCTTCCAGGAGACAGCTCCACTTAGGCAGTCTTGTTCACAGGAGGTCTGATCGTTGCTTCCAGAATTTCACATCATCTCCAGACCCATTTGTCTCCCCAGAGACCTGATCCAGCACAACTTTTCAGCATCTTCAAAAGTGAAAGAAAACAAACCAGCTCAGAGCTGATTCTCACGGAAAGTGAAAAGAAACACTCCACGCGACATTAGCCGAATTTTCTCAGTCAGTGACGGTATTTGTAGGCTTGTCAACACTACAGAGGACACTGCGATGGGCACCAGTATCTCAAACATGCCATGAAACTGAAATATTCTTCCTCTGTCTTTCACCCTTGAAAGCAGCACACACACCAGTGCAAAACCTGGAGGCTGCTGGGTATTTGTTCCTGTAAAATAACAACAAAATATTAACCAGCCTTAATGTGTTCAGGTAATATACCATGAATGCACCCAGTGAAACCAGGGAAATGAGATGAGGCTAATGATGCTAAGGCACAGCCACATGGATGTGGGAGTAATACTTGCATCCCATAATGCCAGATTTCCCGGAGATGCAGAACTTGAAAGAGATGGAGAACTATTACGGCAGCTCACAGCAAGAGAATTATTGCGCAAAACATCATTTTGGTGTGTTTTAAGCTTTCATCAAATTCAGCCCAAACATATCTTGCTCCCCTACCCTTACTGGGGGTCCCATAAGGAAGGTCAACAGTGGTGTAAGTAACTGATGGAAGAGGGTGAAAGGGCACATCTCCCAGGGATTGAGGTCAACATGACACACCCCTTTTTCCATCCTGCTCCCAATGCAGCCACATTTTCACCCGAGTCCGAACTCAGTCACAACACGTCATAGTCCTCCCTTGACATCAGCCTCAGGAGATACCATTCCTCCCTTCCTTCTATTGCTATTCAATTATCAGAGCAGCGGAGGAGTGTGAGTACCTGGGGATCAGCTATAAACATACACGGTCACAGTGTCGCATCCGCTGCCGTAGTGGAGGGGCACAGGGACAGGCTGTGTGCGGCTGTGACTCAAGAGCAAGGAGGCCAGTGACAAATGATCACTTGCCAAAGGAGGACTAATGTAGCGGTTTGAACCATACGTATGGAGGATAAGGAGCAAAAGACACAAGATTTAAAAAACAAAGCATGAAGTCCTGAAAGAGCAGTTTAAGGACCTGAAACTGAAACTAGAGGAGTTTAAAACAGCACATTCTGGGGACGGTCACATCCGTCAGTCACTCAGCACTGTGTGATATTGAAGGTACTCACATGGTATAAAAAGTACTCACATAGTACAGCTAGTACTCACATGGTATAGATGGGGCTCACATGATATAGAAGGTACTCACATGGTGTAGATGGCACTAACTCAGTATAGAAGGTACTCACATGGTGTAGATGGCACTAACTCAGTATAGAAGGTACTCCCATGGTATAGATAGTACTCACATGGTATAGGGAGGGAGGGAGGCCTTGTGCCTTCAGAGGCTGAGCCCCCAGGTCAGCAAAGGCAGCTGCATGGCTTCGCAGGGTCTGGACCTCCATGCCCAGCTGCCTGAGAGCTTATATTTTCACCTCGCTTGCCATTGTCTTTGGGATTGTATAATTCATCTAATTTTTTGTGCTACTTCTCAATCGTATTTAGAAATATAGAGTGTGGACCAGATTTCATTTACATACTAGGGGCTCAGCAGAGCTGTGGAAGTGGCCTGGGGGAGGGATGCCTGTCAGACGTCCTTAGAGTGCGGCGTGACTGGGAGTAAGAGCACTCTAAGAGAAGCCATGCCCCCCGCAACCATGGGAGCCGGTGTGACGTTCAGTGGAACACATACATCTTTGCAGGGCTAGAAGAATTCAAATGACGTTCAAAGGTACAGCAACAAAACTCCTTCTGGGACTTGAACCAGGCACCCATGTCCTTAAGCACGACAATCTGCTGCCCCCACCCACGCTGCCCCGCCCCCCGGTTGTGTGGCTGTAATTAATGTCCATTGTCAGCCGATGAAAGGGAAGGACTCGTAGACACCTCCCCTACACAAAAGAATGCAGATTGGTCCTCATCAGCAGAGAATATTTAGGCAAATCAGTGGCCTCTGATTAGAAAAAACACAAAGCATTATTTCCGTCTCTCTGAGGCTCAAATATCGCAGGCAGGCATTCGCATGACATTTTCCTGCGGTCACACCCGTAACGGCGTAATTATTGTGAATACCAGCAGCCTTTATGTACTGGTGGGGAATCAGCGGAGTTACGCAACAGGAGAGCGCCGAGGGCTTGAAATTGCCCGCGTTCTCACAGGCAGCAAGTTAATTAGGAGTTTCTGATATGGGGAAAGCTGGATCTTGTAAATCCTTCATCGTCAACACTGGCGAGTCCTCAGAATCATAAAACAGGTAAAGGCAGGAATTAAACTGGCTTCTCCTGACATTCATTATGAGTGGTCTTATTATAAGGTCATAAGCTCTACAACGTTAAACAAGTTTCCCATTTTCCTTGTGTTTTCGTTTGCTAAAGGGTAGAATTTGCCAGGGAGAGACAGAACAAAAGATGGAACTTAGCACCATTGACCAAAACTGCATGGTACAAGACTGGAAAAAGGAAAGACTGGGAAGACTGGAAAAATAGATGGAGGAGAGGAGAAATGAAGACAGGAAGTGGAGGTGTCCTAGCAGCAGGAAAGATGGTAAACACCCAATGTCAGCTGTGTTAAGCAGTAAATGGGGAACTCAAGATGAATTCCAGTGCAGAAAACACACTGGGAATGGAAGTGAATGTCGCTTCACACCCTCCAGTCCTAATAAAAAAAAAATGTCAGACAGCCACTTCCAGTTTCTTGCATCGTGAAGCCAGACAAAAAACGTTGAGACGGAAGACATTAGGCAATAAAAAAATTCAGAGATGATCAACAAGGTCAGGATGTACACTTCAACCTCCTGATACAGTATAATAAAGTACCATATCTTTATCTTGACCACAGCTGCTTGTGCCTCCTTGGATACATGTAACCAGCTTTGCCCACCGTGATCCAAAAACTATAAACCTCCACAGCACCACACAAGTGATGAGGTCCTCTGCAATTAACACACACAAGCTTGAGTTACACAGCTAATGAGAGAGGCTCATCCCGTCCAAACCCTAACAAGTATCATGGGTTTCTCAGATTTGACGGTAGTTTGTTGGAACCCATCCAGCTAAAAATCATCAGATGACCCTAACCAATAATAAGGAAGGAGTAGTAGTAGTGGTGTCTTTCTAACACTCAGGGTTACTTAGCCACAGGCAGGCATCAAGCTCATTCTAGGCAGCACTGGGCATGAGGCAGGGAAACAGAAATGTTCCCGAGTCCAAGAATAGCTCCCTCTGCTGACAGGGAGGACAGGAAACTGTAACCTAGCAGAGAACAGCTAATATTGCAAGCCAAACAGTCCTGAATATGAATTATAACCCATAACTTCTCCACAGGGAAAAAACACTCTAAACCAAAAGGGGAACACTATAACCCCCTTTGATGTGCTGAGGGGACACTCTCTTGACAAGCCTTCAAATTCTCACAATACATTATCATCTAGAACATTTTATTGCATTAAATTCAAACAAATCCTTTCAATCAACTCGCAGTGATAGTCAAAAAACCCCAAGGTTCTCCGTGGTACAGTGCTTTTCATATCAAATGTCAGAGGTAATGAACTAATGTGAGACACAATTAATTGTAACACCGAAAAGAAAACCGCATTCGTTATGACATTGAAAAACAATATTCAGGTCTCTGCATGTGGAATATGAAAATGCAAAGCCAGAACTCAGTCCTGCAAACAGCTATCGACCTGACATATTCTGGACAGAGGAGGCACAGACTGCTTCTGAAAGCAATTTCGGATGACGGCTAGTTACCCACAGCTTTATATCATGTGACTGAGCATCTCTTGTATTCACTTAGTCACTACTGCTGTTATAAGAATATTTAATCACATCTGTAATTACGTTTGTCATCAAAAATATTTGATTTTTTTTTTATGAAAAGGGACCTGTCTTTGAATGCATATCTTGTCTTATGTTCACTGCAAATGAAGAGTCTCGTTTAATTGCTCATGATAACGGAAAATGATAATTATGGCGTCTTCACCAAGTCACTTGAGACACAGGCTTTAATAAAACAATTTAGCACTTTTTTTTGTGCTCCCTGACTATGGTTTGAATAGGAACATGTGAAAACAGGAGCTCTTCTGGGCTCTGAATAGGAGACTGTAAAACGGACTGTAAAATGAATGCCCCAACCACGGGTGTCACTAGAGATTTATGGTTGGGGGGCCAAGCCTTTACTATGGGGAGAGGCTGGTCACATACTCAGAAAATTGATGACTTGCATATCACGTACACTTATTTGGGGGGCTCAGGGCGTCTTTACTGTGGGGGGGGGGCTGGTAGTAAGCTCAAACAACTGATGACGTACATGTAGTAACGTACAGTATGTGGGGAGGGCGCTATAGAATATTTTAAAGAACAGCTCTAGCGCCACCCCTGGTCACAGTACAGGGTCACGTGCTAAGCCCATTTAGTCACCAAAAATATAAACTGCCATCTTGTCTCACAGTATCACATGGTCCTGTTGTCAGATCTTAGCTATTTCCCTCCTCCAGACTTAGTGCTTCTTTTGTTTTCCTGTCTCTCTCCCTTGGGTATACCTTCTCCAGGGCTACACCTGCTAAACCAAAATTCCAGGCAAATGGCTTCAAAGTCTTTCCATGAGCAGATCCTTGAACTGGTGAGGTTTAGAAGTCTGTTTCTTAGCATTTAGTCTTTGTAGTGTTTCACTTAGAGAATTCTAATTTACAGCTCATTGTTGTGCCTCAGGTAGTCCTACTTTGGTTAAGTTTGTTTTTTCACATTGTGAAAATCATTTATTTTGGAGTCTAGTTACATTGAGATCATGTCTAACGCAGATTGAATTGGGATGTTTCTTTGGTTCCATTGTATCGTGGGTTGTATCTTGCCGATTTTATGCATCAGCACTGCAGTTCCTTCTGCATGGCTTAACAACGGGCCCACTCTCCCAAATCACGCCATGCTTGAAGGAACAGATTCAATCTCTCTGTGAAAGGAGCTCCCATCTCATAGCACAAAATTAGGTTGCCAGGCCTTAATAAAAGCCCACAGCTTCTATCGTCACCAGGCGAGGAGAGGGCATGGCCCTCAACTGGCCCCTCAGCTGAGATGTTGTTGCTGAACACCCCCCCAAAGGCAGCCAATGAGCTTACAGCATTACCCAGCAACTAACCAATTTTATTTCTGCTTCAGAGCAACATTGGCGATGACTTCCTGTGTAGGAGACATTCATTTGCTTACCTTTCATAAATGTTTTAACTCCCATCCTTTTGTTTCAGGAAAAAACCCAGACCTCTAAAACATTCATCGAGAGAATCGATGGTTTTCATTAGCAGGACAAGTACACAGATACACTTTCCCTAAAGAAGCAGAGAGTTCTTGCAAAAGGTCAAAACAACAGCTTACCCAACTGTTTCACTTTCTCTCTCACTCACTCCATTTTCCAGACCACACTGCAAAACTATGACGTTAAATGGAGGCTAACGTGGCTTCATGTGATCTGACAGCCATCGAAAAATGTCACGGCAAGTGGACAGGAGGTGAAACAGCAAGAAAAGGCATGACTAATTAAAGCATGAATTCCCATCCAGAGTTGAGGCCGAAGATGGACATGTTGGTTACTTGGCTAAGGAACTAACAAGGTGACAAGATGTTCTCCCTTAAGGTTTTTATGACACCCACAGCTTCTCAGCTCAGCAGATGAGATCACAGCACTACTATGCTGCTAGAACAAGCATCGTTTTCAAATCTCACACCAGATGAACTCACCCTCTAACAGTGTCAAAGTTACACTTAGGAAACCAGACTTACAGTCTGACTAATGAGACTACGGGTCTAAGGCCGTGGAGAAACATGGCTGCCATGCCCTTGAGCGAGACACTGCACATGAGCTGCTTCTATAAATTCCCATGGGTCTAAATGGGAAACCTCAGCACTCCACTACATCTCCTGAAAACAGGGGACTCCCGAGTATGCCAAGTAACTATAATAGAAACAAATCATCACTGGCCTGTGATTTCTTACAGATCATGACAGACGAAGAGAAGCACACAAGCCTGAAGGCCGCGCCCCCGACCACTATCACTGGGTCTAGGTGCCCACACATTTCCTCGACCCTTGTGGTAACGTGTTGTCAGAGGACTTCTACCTGCACGTCAGGCATTGTTGAGTCATCAATTATCAGTATGGGCCAGATGTCTCTGATATGGAGGCCCTGACCGTGGTTTTACTCATTCTCTCTGGTGTGACTGTATCCACTCTTCTACGTCTCACCTTTACAAAGAAATAGGTCTCACCGTATGAGGAAGCAATTAAATGCTTGACACAAGCATTTAACTGCTTATGGAGGTAATCAGCAAAGGCGGGAATAAAGTGTTCCACGTTTTCCAAGGAACGCCTCTCCAGTTGTTCTGATTATCCAGGCAGTCGAGGATTATAGGGTTAAACTAGATAGCTCCACTAATTGGAAATGTTGGAAAGGAAAACTGGAAATTTGGAGGCCTGGACTTCCAGATTGCGTCCCAGGAGGGTGGCAGACTTCTGCCTGGAAGAGAAGTGAAGTGTAAGGGGTGCCTTCTGAATACGTCTTGCCTTGCACTGAACAGAAGCAGGCAAAGGTCCAAACATGAGGATAATGCTGGTGGTTGTGTGACTCCATCAAGTGTAGCTGACAGCCTGAAAAAGGGCAACTCAGGCGGATGAAACGCTCTTAATCCCAGACAAGATCTGAGCATTTTACACCAAGGTCACGCTAATATTTAAAAAGAAATGAGACCGTTTCCAAACCGGGTTCTAACTGCATTGTTACAGTGACGTTGTTTTTGCTGTGTGTGCATATTTACAGTAACACAATCACACCCTGTGAGCCAGCAAGTCAAAACCCTGCTGAATAAGCTTAGCCATTCAGAGAAAAGCCAAGCATCATGCTGTAACAAATATTTCATTCACAAGTGACGTATACAATTAAGATGAAATCAACCTCCACCGATTAAAGGTAAAACTTTATTTTTATCTTCAAGGAAACAATCCTGAACACCAAATGTTACAAGTATTATGCTTTAGGACCGAGACCTCCAAACCTCTTCATGAATATCACCTTCCATTCGAAAAGGTGTTGTATTTATCTTTCAGCAGACCTGAAAGAATCTCAGACAGGCTTGAATATTTGACGAGTCAATAAGCGAATCATGCAGACTTGCCACTCCTACAGGATTCCAAACAGCTCTCTCTTTTCTGAGCATTAGACCCACAGCCTCAAACTGTAAGGCCCACTGTCTGGACCATTTTTATGTAGATAGAAACAATAAAGGGAAGAAAACACTATATATTAACTGAATGTCCTATAAAGCGGATTTCAGTGCGCTCATAACAAACCAGATTGAACGCCACAAATCCATCACGAGGAGGAGGATGTAACAAGTTCTGAGAGACAGGTTTGCACTGTGCTAATGGGAACCATTTACAGCTTCTAAATCGCCACTGTAAATCACAAGAATTGACTGTTGCCTCGTAGAGAGAGATGAGAAGTTGTTATTCCCTTCGAATGAAGGATGTCTCAGAGATTACAGAATTCAGAGCAACTTGGGCCCCAAAGACTTGTGACTATAATGGAAGGTGGCACCATCCAGACAGACTACACATAACATACATGCAACCACTTTCAGAAACACACACACACACACACACACACACACACACACACACACACAAAGGAGTGGGTGTATGTACAATGTTCACCTAATTCCACTACACATTTACCTCTCGACCTCTCCAAACACATGAAAAATGTACATTTAGATGTTGAAGTCATCGTTAAAGCTCCCTGTCGACAAATGACCCAACAATAAGACACTCATTAAAGAAAAACCAAACGACGAGCCACCAAGAAGGAGGTTAATAACTGTCTAGTTCAGCCTCATCAATTAATGGGCACGTTCAATTTGAAAACATGGAGGCTAAAGGATGCTTTATCACGTTTTCGCATAAACCAACATATTCACTCTGTGGGCTCCGTTTCCTGTCAGTTGTCAAAGAAGCAGCTGAATTAACACGCCACCCGTTAATAAGATGGAATAAACGACAACAACCAACCAACCATCAAGAAGCAGATAACGATTGTTCTCAGCTTTCATGAGACTCTTGTTGGATTTCGCACCTTCTTTTACACAAGAACTCTCGAGCAGGTGTGACCATTGTTTGTCACCTGGTAATTAAGCTATCAGACTCTCGAGGTAATGGATAACCATGCGTTCCATTGAACTCACAGAGTTCCTTATGCAATAACACAGAGAATCAAAATAAGTCAGCCATATTAACAATCAGTGTTCATTAAAAAAAGCTTGTCGTTCATGTGAAGGGTAATTCTTTCACACACCACACTTGCTAGTCCACTATGTGGTTCTCACCATCAGTTCCTTATTGAAAAAGCTTAGAGAGGATCGAGCACCCTGGCTCTGAGCTGATAAGGGTCCCTCTTTTCTTACAGTCCTCTGATGGTCCATTTTATCACCCCCATTGCCCCCCCCCATACTGTGCTGCGCTGAATATTCTCAGGTCTTCTCTGACACTTCCCCTGTCCCCACCCCACCACTAAGAGTCTTGTGATGTAAAGTGAAGCGGCTCAAGGTGGCACATTTGCTTTGCCGGCCTAGCTGACAGCAACACCCTGTCATTCCTACTTGTCTCCCATATTTGTTTCAGTGAAAGACAAACCTCTGCTGATGAAACAGAAACACAACTCATTGCTGCACCGGACAAACGAGAGTTTGAGGAAGCAGACAACAAATTTTAGACTCAAGGGTCTTTATTGGGTCCATCCTACAGGACAACCATTTAAGGTCCTACTTGTGAATTTCACTAGCCAAGGGAAAACACTGAACTCAAACTATCCTATCAAAAGCAAATCAGCTACCCAAAGTGGACATCCTACCTCATACAAAAGCATACACCTCAAATATATCTCAAGATCATAATAACACATCCTGAAGTAGGTAAGGAATATACATTTCAACATATGATACCAAGTACGTGAGGGATAATTGTTCAACTGTTCCATTTTCATGTACATGTTTTACATTCTTCAGGATTTTTTCTTTCTAGACACATCATGTGTTCCCTCACATAACCATCTCATACAGAGGAGTCACTGAACATTACAGAGCTAGAAAAGAGAACCCAGTTTCACTTTGGGGATCTGAACCCATGACCCCCCCCCCCCCCCCGACCCTGGACCAGTGCTGGATTGTCCCGGTATACAGACCTCTGCAATCTGGACCAGGTGAGCAATGAGATGGGCCGGACCTCTTCGGCGTCTTGCTAATGGTGCAGCAGGTTCAACGGAGTGCACATCAGCGCGTGCTGAAAGATTAATGCACAGGGCCTGCAAATTTGTCTTCTACTGCCAAATAAGCACACGCATGATGCAACAGCTCTGATATCTATGCATGATCAGCTGCAAGTCCAGTTTAGTGGTGGAAGTTTCTGACATAACCAGAATGGACAGCAATGTCTCCTTAACTGTCATGTCCTTTTGCCAATATCATCATCTTTGCAGAGTGGACTGCGCTTCCTTTTTTGGTAAGCAAAATGTTCCTTGGTTTCCCAATGGTCCTCAGCGCTCTGAGAGTTTAAAAATGTCGCCCAGAATACAAAGCCTCGTAACATTCTGCTGGATACCACCAACCCCTGCTCATCCCCTGCAAAAACTGCAACCCTCAGCAGAAGCTTCAGGTTTGATAGTCCTTACCGCTTGAAACTGCCCCTCTAGGTTCTCCTCGCACTTCAAAACCATATCACCGTTGAGGGAACAAGCTTCCATCATCGGTAAGGGCTGAAGATTTATTGGCCCAGTTCTGAAGCTAACCAAAGACTCACTCTTTAGGACTAAGCCTCAACCCCCAGAGCTATGATGTAAAACTCTGCTGTTTTAATACTCGCACACTTCTACATTGGACCTTGTCATGAGATCCCAGACACTACCGGTGCTGGAACTCTAATGATGCAATTAACACAAACATACAGTCTGGTGGCCTACATCTCTTTGTAAGGGACTCCTGATTACTGAACTATTCTTCAAAAAGGAAAAAAACTTTTGTTGACTTAAGAGTAAATAACCTCAATCGATTTTGTCTGCCCGTTGAGCACAAAACCTTTTAACGAGCCCCCTGTAATTATCTACAATTATGGCCTGCTGTCAAGAAATGTTGGTGAGAACAGGAGGACCGTGAAGCATGGAAAAAGTAGCCCCTGTATCCTCTGACACAGACAAACGTGTGTGTACACAGACACACACACACAGACACACACAGACGGACACACACAGACGGACACACACAGACGGACACACACAGACGGACACACACAGACACACACACATAGACACACACAGACGGACACACACAGACGGACACACACAGACGGACACACACAGACGGACACAGACGGACACACACAGACGGACACACACAGACGGACACACACAGACGGACACACACACACAGACACACACAGACGGACACACACAGAATCCATGCTATTTGATGGACCTACAAAATACCACTGCTTTCGCATTTTCATAATACCAACAATGCATTAAAATTCCACAATCGGTGCTAACTTTAACTTGGTGTTCACAGACACCACCTAGTCTGTGGAAATACTACCCTCAGTTTGTGTTGCTTTGTCTATGTGGGCCTGTTTTTCTTTGAACTTTACAGATGCATGCGAGATCTCTTAGTAACCCATAAACCCACAGTGCTGAGTTACAAATACTGGAACAATAACTCAAGCCCCATTAACCACACAACCCTAGTGTTTAAACCCCCATAACTATTTTCTTTTCCCCTTACATAAGGCTCAGTTATGGGATGCCCATCACCGTGGTAAATTAATGGAGCACTGGGTAAGAACACATATATTTCTAATCAAAGAAACATCCTAGATGATGGCGATGAGTTCTGGGACATGTTGACCTAATCCAATTAACAGATGCTCTACAGCAAAGGAAAACACACACACACACACACACACACACACACACACACACGTGCGTGTCCACCTGCAAAGCTCAGGATGGTACTACTGCAAGGAGAGAGCAAGGACTTTCCAGAGTGTCAGCACTCTGGGGGGAGATATCGCTGACGTCGGCATGTAGCTCGGCGCAGGTGTTAAAGCTACAGCAAGTTGGGTGGGGGCTCCTTTGCATCAGTGCCGGCCCATCGGCCCCCAACACGCTGCCCAGCGACACACACTTCCTTCTCGGACACTGAGACTGCCACATGGCCGGCCGCCGCACGTGATCACGACGCTTTCGGAAAGCGGCCAGTCTTCCATGCGGTTCAATTCCTTAGAAGACAACCTAGACTGAGTTTAACCTGACTTTACGGCATCTTCTAACTGCTAATCCTCGTCAGGATCGCTGGCCTATCCCAGGACGCACAGGCCACAAGGCCTGCGTACACCCTGGACGGAATGCTAATCTTAACCCGAATCTGTTTACTTAAATAAAAACAATGTGGGCAGAGTTTGGGGAGGAAGAGCAGCAGGTAAGTGGTATGGTAAATCAGAGGAGAGCAAATGATGGCAGATCTTGATATAGAATTGGAGGCAAATCATCCACAAAAAGGTATAAATGCAAACTACTAAAACTACATCAGCTATGGAACATATACTCACCACCAGAAGATCCACAAAGGCCCCCGGTCGTTCCTTCCGTTCTGCCAGCCTGACAACAGCGATTAAAAGGGCTTTCCTATTGACTAATCATGACAGTATGACCCCATCTTTGGGAGTCTAACTTGACTTGTGAATCTCACAGAGGGCCTTTTATTGACCTAGACGCCAGAACAGGAGTGCATTCTGGTTTTTTTCCCCTCTCACTTTCTCCGCAGGCAACTGGTTCTTTCACATAAGCCAGGACCCCCGCTGTTCTTAGCGCACTGGCCCAGCTCTTCTGTCATGTCACATATAACCATTATTTTTGTGTACACCTCACACACACAGTGCCAATTACTCCGAGGCAGCAAGTGTGAGGCGCAGGTAAGCGAGACCCAGTGCAGGAGGGAAGTGATGGCTAGAGTCAAAACGATGACTCAACCTGAAAGTGGGGGGAGTGGAACTCACCTGGAATCCCCACAATTATGAGTTGCGATTAGTTCAGACCTGACTGAAGCCACCTTTTAACCACCGAGCGCTCACGATCACAGCCTACAACGATGGCCAACCCTCCAAGGAGCATTCCTACTTAAACATGGACCCGTTCACATAAAATGATTTACGCGAGTGCCTCTCCCCAAGTACCCTGCTCAACAGGAAGTCCTCTCCCGTCAGACAGAAATCCACTGAGCAGAAATTGAGTCCTTTAACTATGATGGCACTTGCTGCCCACTGCTAACGATGCATTTTACTGTCGCCTCCAACAATTAGCCATCACCTTTCCCCCACCAGTAAAACCTGAAGATGCAAAAGGCAGGGTCAACTAAAGGGTCACACTTTCAGACAGATGCACCGATTCATCCACAAGAAGGTGCCCTCACCCTGGTAACTGGAGGTCCCCCCCCCGACGGGCCTGTTGTCTAACTCAGACAGACACCCCCACCCCCTTCCTTCCCACACCCTGTCCTGATTTATCACCAACCCATCACGCATAGCCGGAACCAAAAAATAGCCACAATCGTAAAATGTTATGGTTGTGGGAGCAAAAGTATCATTTAATATGGTGTGGTGTGGGGTGGGGTGGGGTAGGGTGGAGGGGGGTCCTTTCTGTGTTCTTCAAAAACGAATTTCAAGCCTCATTTGCTGATCTTGAATCTCATCTTCACACTCTGTTGCCTCTATGCAAACATTCAAAGCATCCGGTCCACAAGGTAAGAGGCAGGAAAGTTTGAGTTCGAGGTTCGAGTTCGCAGATATTCTTTAAGGGTCGTTGCCTGACAGACCAGCTGCCCTCCAACAAAACAGGAAGGTCTTATCATGCCGGAACTGGTGCCTTAAGGGGACGTCCAGATGTTCCCGCTGTTCCATGGTATCCATCACATTTAAATTACATTTGCTCCCTTCCTGGGAATTAACACGCCCTGCCGATCCATGAATCTGTGGGCTAAGCAACAGCTTTGAAATGCAAAAACTAATTTTTTGAAGTTTTACTGTAAATGACACCTGTGATACTGTTTTAATCCCAGAATATATTTTTTCTTGTAATGAAATAACCTAAAACCTGGAGACATTCTGAAACTTTGTTTTTCCCCATCAAGAGGAGTTGGAACAAGAGCTGAACAAATAACACTTTATCATGTTGATGAAGATGTAGATTTTCTTACGTTATTTAAATCTAGGCAGCGAGTCTTCAATCTCTAATGAGCATTGATCTCTGATTTTGTGTAGATAATCACAGATACTTGTTTACACAGTTTTCTCTCTCAGCTCATCCCTTTTCTGGCATTTTGACTTGTTGTTAGAGCCAAGATTCACCAGCACCACGTGTTGTCACTATCATTCACACTGTTCCAAACGGCATCCCAATCCAGCCTCATCTTCGTTCACTCTTGGAGCTCAAAGCCCACCTAGGAGTCCTTAATAGGTCCCACCAGACAGCACCGAAAGATGGCTACCTTTAAGCCAGGGAGATATTTTCCATGACTGGACACCCATATTGGTGTTTTTACTTAACCAGAAAGGCTAGAGCGTTCACCAGGCTTCTACAGTCTCTCACCATTGTTCATGGTCCCACGCCATCACATGCCAGATTTGACAGAGTGGAGGCGATGAGGCAGGATCCTGAGGTGCTCGCCCTTAAAAATTATGTGCAAGGTTTCTACATTTAATCAGATTTCCGCCACTGGGAGGAAACGATACCTTGGAGGCGAATTTTAATTTGCACCGTGTGGCACGGCAGAAAAAAAAAAAAGTGTAACGTAAAACCGATTGATTCCTAGTGAAAAGAGGATGTCCAGGTTGTTCTTTTGTATTTACCAGATGGCAAATTACCAGAAATGTATTTTTTAAACAACAAAGATGTCACGCTGAATATATGAAATCAAGGCGCGTAGCATGAAGCCAACGCTAACGCTTCAGGGTGTGTAAACAATGCGTTACGTGTGGAGAACAGCTGGAGATATCTGCCGTGAAACCAGCCCAACGGTTTCGACGGCACGAGGAACTTCAGAAGCCTGATTCGCGCTCTTACATCCACTCAAAGGATGTCCTTGCCATCACACCATCCTTTTCCGCTTGCGGCCAATGCTCACACCCAAACATCTAGCCTTGTAATATTTACCCGTGGGACCAGAGTCGGGTGCTGTTATTAATCTGATAGACTTCTGCTATTTTCAGCAATGGCTCCACAGAAAAACAGCTAAATCTGCACTGAAGGAAAGGCAGTCTGTGATCGTGTTCCACCAGCTGGCATTTTGTGCATGCATACAGGACACTCAGAGCCGCTTAGGAACGTTAATTCCATCATCACCGTGCTCTCCAACGCTCCGTGTTAAAACCATGTGTTCCTATCAAGGCGGAGAGCCCAGAGCCTGCTTACTTACCTGTTTTCTGTCACCTTAGTACTACCGGAACAGGGATGGTCAGGCACGTAGTCCAAGTTATTTTTTTTTTCCGCTTTATGTAAGCTGTCGCTTGCGGCAGGGGAAAAGGCTCTGAGGGTCTCGGGAAGCAGGAGTCCTTGTCAAATATTCAATGCCTCACAGTTTTCAAATCAGGCAGAACTCAACCAGCTGGGAAATATTGCTGGTTTGCCATCAGTGTCGATCCCCGAGATGACGGTAGGGGCAGGCAGATCTCATTAGTGCATTCTCCAGGGGAGCACCTACATGAGGCCCCCCAGAGGGGAGGGAGGTGATTAAGTGACATCCTAATCTTGAGACTTGAGTTTACCGTAATATACCATCTATCGGTCTATAAGCCTCCACTATGAATATGAATGCAGAGTCACTAGTAGGTAGCAGGATGCCACCATTCCTCAGAGTATCGATGTTTAGTGATGGGACAAATGAGGCTTCAAAACCCGTGGTGGGTTGGAGCATCCCGAACTCTGACTCTCGTTTAGAATGCTCCCGAACACCACGGGTTTTGAGGCCTCACTTAGCAACAGCATCAATTGGTAGTTCGGGATACTCCCGCCCACCACAGGTTTTGAAGCCTTGTTCACCCCATCACTACTGATTTCCACCCAAGTGAAACGGCACGTATCCCATACAGAGAGACCATGCTCAAGGAAAGAGAAAAATAAAAAGGAGGAAGAAGCAAGGAAGTGGGATGAGGGGAGAGAAAGAAGGATTTCAAGACCTGCATTGCACCTAAAGCCAAATCAATCGAGCTTACACGAGAAAAAAAAAATAATAATAATAATAATAATGGGCTAGCCTAATGTGTCAGGATATAGCAGATTTCTGTGGGATTATGTTAAAAAGAAGACAAACCACGATACCGAGTGTGTACTTAAACGTCCTGTTAGGCCGAGGGCTGTAGCCTCACGGACAACGTTCACAATTGAGCTACCAGCTCCTCGCTATGGGTCCCTTCATTATGGGCATGAAGCAGACAGGCCAGGTGCGCCTCAAGTGCAGCCGATAGGTACAGCATGTGTACATCGGTGGGACTGATGGCCAGGATACAGTTACAGCCTGCTTTGCATATTTACAGTGTACACAGCGGAGGTCATGGACACTGGGGCAGCAAGGGACCTTAACTACAAAGGCTTTCTGTTACACACACATATTATTTATACAAAATATCAAATCCTGTTTTGAGCCTTGTAAAGTTTTGCTATGGTATTAAATAATTGGTGTGTTGCAATTATCAACTGTACATGTGATGTGTGTGTGTGTGTGTGACTGAACTGTCTTATGTGGAAATCCACATGATGGCGATGTACCTTGAAGGGAAATCTGATTGGTTGCCTTTCATCCTGAAGAGATGAGAGAAAACCCAGTAGTCTCATGACGGCCCCTAACAGCATATGATCAGGAAAGGTCCTCAAGTAAACAGCAGGTCAGCTCCCTTACAGGAAACTTCACCTGGATGAGGTGAACAGCCATTAAATTTAAATATCTGAGATTAGCATTTCAGGTGAGGTATCAGCAGTATCACTTTAAAGAGTTAGGGTTAGATCCTGACACACTCTGGTGCTGAGCTACCCAAATCTGAACTTGGGTGTCGACCATCTTGCATTAATTTCCCTCTTTCCTTGTTTATAGTCTGCCAATTTTCATATGACCGAAAAGACCACAGGCAAACAAAGAGCATAGTACCACCCCTAATCGATTTAGCAAACAATAAGCTGTTAAACCTAAATAGTTAAGTTACAAGCAAAATTAAATACAAGTACAAAATGGCAGTTTTTCCTAAGGGTATACACTTATCTGTTTTACTTGCAAAGGACACAAGCAAGTTGTTTACTAAAGACCAACTCTGAGAGTCAGGAGCCCTACAAGGAACAGTCATGCCCTGCAGACATCTAAACTGCCCATCGTGTCGTGTTATGGCCGAGGTGCATGTCAGTTGGTAAGCGAGGACCAGTGGGGAGGGTTTTGCCCATCAGAGCGTAAGCGTGATTGATGAATCATTGTGATGGACAGGCCACGGCTGTCAAATGGTCTCAGGAACACCGCACTACCATGAATCTCACTTGCCGTCAAACATGGGATTGGATCTATTTAAAAGATACTTATTTTTTTCATTGCAACTATCAATCTGGAAGACAATTTTCCTTCATTAACACAGCTAGAAAGAGGCCATTAATTATTTCAAACAAAATTGCAATAAGTAAATTTATAAATATACTTCCCCCACATAAGTTTAACTTGTCTTTAAGGGCCCTGCACATTTCTTTTTGAAAAACACCAAAACCAAAGAGATGCCACTTTAAATATAACCATTTCAGTCAACCACACACAACTGTAATATTCCTCGACTAAAATCAATGCTGGCAGAGAATGAAGAAATTCCCCCAAATTCAAGCTGCACATTGACTGTGAGAGGCAGGTTGTTGGCTCATAAACGCTAATGGCTGCCTGTACTCCCTTTCAGAAAGGACTGTGCATTCCGCAGCAGTATGAACTAGATAATTAACTCAGCCAACTTCTCACTGGACTGCTAAGTAGGGCTGAAGCCTTCCGTCTTTCAAAAAAAACTGGTAATCGATCATGTCATCAAAAATGCCCGGCTGAAGGTCACAAGTTCATCCGGTTCGATGGAGGCATCTTCATACAAGTACGTGACCATGCGACCCACTGACCCCTCTGTCATCCTACATCCTTTTGGCGGGTTCTCATCCCGCATACCAAACGTAGAGCTAACATGGCAAAAATTAAGACCATCAAAGCTTCCCAAGTCCATGAATTCTCTTGCAAAAAAAACACACGAGTCTACTAATTTCATTTTTCCAAAAGTAAAATCCTTCCCGAGAGAACATGCCAAACATCCGACCAGCCCGTAATTGGACTACGTTGATGTTTTGAAGAGCTTAACATCAGTACTGACAGAACAGGACCTGCTTCTTGATTTCACTTCTCAGCTATCACACCAATTACCTGTGTGGTACAATACCAGTCCGAAGTTTCATCCCCTGCCTTGGCATCGTGAGGCTGGCATGGGTCAAGAGACTGAAATGGAGGGCAAACGGGGGGGCTTAACATCTAACTGGGGCAGAACATGAAAGACATCACTTCAGCTTTAGAAAAGGAGCGATGGCCAGGGAAAACAAGACAGGTATTCAGTCCACAGATGGTCGACCACCTCTGGGAATGTGGTCTGATTTGTCTGGGACAGAGAAATCAGCAGATGGGTGTTTTGTCCTAGACACCAACTACAGCATAAAGGAACAGGCTAATTAACTGATTCTGCCCCTCCCCAAGACATACATGCCCTCAACCCATCTAAAAGATATATTTACCTCATTCTCATTCCATGCAAGATTTACACACCATTTAAATTGTTCAAAACAGACCTAAAACTGTATCAGCATTTTTTTTTTTGCCCACAGTTTGCTCATAATCAGATACTATTTCTGTTCATGGCACCTTGTGTACAGTCATTATGTTTCAATTCAGAATGCAAGGAATTTTTTTTTTTTTTTTTTTTAATCCTTTCACAGCTGGACTTTTTCTGGGCCACATAAAGAAGACCTAATCGAGAGCATTACGAGAGCCACAGATAGGGTGGGGTGGACCCTACTATGCCTGGTCCAGTTGACTCATCTCCGTGAGCCGAACACGACTGGGATGTGACTGCATTTCTAAAAAGCAGAGCTCGGGTAGCAGGGGCAGCTAGAGGACCCAACATCTTAAACCAAGCTGTGGTTTGAGGCTCCTCGACTTTCCAGTCGATTATCTTTTCACCACGTTCGTCGGATAAAATGCCACAGAGCATTATGCATGCAAAAAGTCATTCCTGGATATAAATAGCAAGCTTTTGATTCACTTCCATGCGATTTACCCTGGGATTTGGTTCAGGGCCCAGGAAAAGTTATTCATATGCAGTCAGAGTGTTTGCAAAGATTCTTGCTCAGAATGGCATCTATAGCCAGCCTGGGTGACACTGACAGGAATGAACTTTCAAGGCTTCCGGAGACCCCACCTGGCATGTCGCCAAACCCCACCTCACGCACCCAAGAGCGGGTCAAATATACAGCCTCCACCCTTCATGTGATCACGTTTCCTGCCCCAGTGCACACATCCAATCAGGACAGTTTACAGGCAAGCCCGTGCTCCGATTTCAGCGGGAACTATTGACATCGTTCTCCTCTCTGTGATGACCTCACCCTGCAAACACGGATTTCCCAAACCAAACCAAACAGCAGCCATGCACTCTAGCATTAAACGCATAATAGCGCCATCCCGTCGAGAGGAAGCGGATTCCGCTGCATGGTGTCCATTACATGGACAAATGGGCCTTCTTAGTGGGGCTTCAATGACCTCTACAGCATCACAGCATTCAGAACTTAGAGCAGCCTCCCAGATGCGGGTCCAGACCCCCTGCCTGCAACATCACTCCTGTATCCTGACAGGATGGGAGGGTGGGGGGAGGAGGGTGTGACCAGGGGCAGCCACAGTGACCAGCACACACCCCCATTGCCTCCAACACTCCACTCTCATCCTTCTCCCATGAATTATTCAGGAAAAGATCCGGCTTTCCGTAGGGTGACCCATTAAAAATATATGGATGTTGCCGCGGTGCCAAAACACCCATACCTTTCGCTTCTTTGACTACAGTGAAGCATGTGGCGGACGATTAGCAGGAAACGGTTTTGGCGTGAGCAAACAGCACCCGTGTTGTGCCGTGGAACAAAGGGCCTGGTAGCAGATTAAAATGACACGCCCCTGAAAAAGAGGTCAGGACTAAAGAGGAAAATCAGACAGCCCCTGTCACAGGCTGCACTCAACGCCATCCTGTACCCACTCTACGCCCTTTTGTTCTACACCCTTTGCCACAGTATCTGCAACACAGTCACATGCAAAAACTCTTTGATGTTGTACTTAAACTCATATGTGTCGTACACCGATTAATTAATTAACGAATTTGATTATCTACAGCCTTAAGGCACCACTATACACTTTCCGTACTATACTTTTTTTTCAAAAAGAAAAATCGGATAAAAAGTCACTCGCTTTGTGGGTAAGCGGTGAATCTTTTCTTTTAAGGCGTTCTACCGTGTATGGTGGTAAAACACTCATCTTACAAAATGGAGGTCAGCGAGACCCCGCAAAATGCAAGTAACCCGCAAGGGGATAACATCCTCCCTGCAGCCCCCAGCCATCTGTGCCTGCGCCGGGTCACACCACGCCTACGCCCTCGTGTGGCATCCACCTGCCAATGCAGCTGGCACACCTACAGCCTATCAAAGCTGCTTTTTTGCAACACTGCAGCTTCTCTCTCCTGGGACTTCGAGCTTTATCTTGTTCTGAGAGGCTTTAATCAGGTACCCAGTTTCTCCAAGCCTTCCTTTCTTTTTGCTGCGGATTCCCCTGCAAACATACACCCCTCCGTCCTCATCCGATGCCCCTCGAAACGTAGCGACACTCCAACCGAACCCACTTCACTTCACACCACATTTATGGCCACTGAACCATTTGATACGCTCATCCCTCCAAAGAAATTCAGCCATCCATTATGTCAGGGTTGGTTCTGGGGAGCCACAGTTAAACTTCACACTGGCCACATCTATATGTGCTTCAACAAGGATTGAGCCATTTCTCAGGATAAAACACCTAGCAGAAACATCACCCACTCCTCAGGGAAGTATCAGACACACCATGCTTTAAACTTAGCACAAGTTTATTCTGAGCCCCTTTTCTAATTTAGCCTTACAGTCACTCAACCCATCCTATGTTTACAAACTGTTACTAAGCCTCTAGATCCTCTACTGGAAAACCCGTCTGTGTTCTGGAGTGGAGCAACAGTCATTCTGCATATCAGTGCAACAAACACCAAGATGTTAAACATGCTAGACACACGTCAATTCAAAATTCACCACCTCCCATAATAGAAAATAGCATAAGACACTCATGGCTACTCGAAGGTTTTAAAGTAGTCATGTTCCACATTATAGATCTTGCTTTTTACGTAACAGTAAAGTCTGCAGAAGGAGGCTGGCAGAGCCCCATTTCTCCAAGGAGATATCTGGGAAGTCCTGCACAGGAAAATGGCTGAAAACCTACTGAGAACATTGCAGCTGCTGTGAGACAGAAGAGGGCCAGTGGGAGGACATTACTAAAAGACTAGGTCGATCTTGGGGGGAGGTTAACAGGGTAGAGGAAAACAGAGTGTCACAAAGCAGGGAGGCTCATCTTGAAACAATCTAGAGAAGCAGGTTTGCACTCCACCTAGAATGCCAGAAGACTCAGCGCCATCCTTCGTCCCACTGGCTGACTTCACACTTCACATGCGTTAACGTGAAGAACTTTGTCAGCGTTGGCACCAACACCCCCCCCCCGGCCATTTATAGCACCAGTCTAATTATAAGCATCTGCTTCCGTGATGCCCCCCCCCCTGCTTTTCTCATGAGGGATGTACTTAAAAAAATAGACGTAGAGACAAATAAAGATGAATAATGCATTCCCTCCCGACAGCTTAATAATAAAGGCATTTCACACCACGGCCTGCGGCTTAGGCCAAAGCTCCAGCTTCCTGGGGGCGTGGCTAATTATTGCCATGTGTAATATGAGTTGTTGACATGGAAAAAAATAAACTGTATATCTTACTTCTAACACATCCATCTTCTTACTGCTTATCCTGGTCAGGGTCACGACAAATAACAAGGCAATTAGCACACAGCCAACGAGCACCATAATCGATAACCGGCACCACACGGCCGGTCTGTCGGCGTGACAAGTCAAAGGAGCTCGGCACGCAAGCGCACAAGGTGTGGTTGTAACCTTTGTCTAATTGGACTTTACTCTCGTGGGCGTAAATGTAAAGAAGGGGGAGCTGCCTGTTGCAGAGGTCTAGGGGGCGGGACCTTCACTGCAGCCCAATCAGAGCTACGGGTGCAAGGTGTTTGTAAATAATGACAGCTGTGTATGGTTTCATGGAACACTCTAGAACACCTTCACACATTTTAACTCAACCTGAGTGCAACCTTGCTTCCTGCAACATAAGCAGCACTGGAATTTCTATTTTTCCACACCAATAAAAGAAAAAAAAAAAAAAAAAAAACAGGCTTGGCCAGGATTTCACAAATAACGGCAGCCTACCTACGAATATCCGTATGCAATTTACCTACAGTCGGCTCATTCCTAAAATTTCAATCTCATGATTTTACACCTCTGACATGTTTTTATCATGAATCATTTATGAAACATGAAATACAAAATGAACGAACAACTGCAGAAAAATACAAATTCAATATTCTTCCCTTTAAACCTAAGCACTGAGGCTCTGAACACCTTATGCCTTTATACAGCACCGTGACCAGGCCAGAAACAATTTAACCGAGACCTTGAAATTTGTACATTGATCCCCAGGGGGGCGCCATCACATTTTCCGTCGTTCAGTATGATTTATGGAGAGCACTTTTGGTCCAGGTCAGGTAAAACAGGTTCTCAAAGAGACTGACTGCTTTTTAATTGGTTGTCATAGTTCTGCATTACACGCTCTATTAGAAAACACGGAACAGTTTAATAGCCAAATCGACAGAAGCAAAGTCAGGGCAAGGAGTCAGAGTAAGGAGTCGGAGCCAGGGCTCCATTCCGCTCGAGGCACAGTGGCAGGTGCAGCAAGATGGGTGAGCTGGACAAAGGTACTGACTGGCTGTCGGGACCGGAAGCAGCTCACTCGGGCCATATGGTAACCCACCCCTTCCAGACTGCATGAGGACACCCCCCCCCCCCCCATTCCAGGAAATGAATGGCGGAGTCCCCACCTTAAACAGGCGCAGGATGTTAGCGACCATAATGGACACAGAGCTGGCAGACGCGCCAATGACCCCTATGATCTTGTCGGGCTTGGCGAAGATGGGCGGGTCACCGCTGGCGCAGCGCACGTCGGAGGCATCCTTCTCGATGAGCGCCTGCACAAACGTCAGCGACTGCTCCAGGGCGTAGGTGTCACGCGAGCACGTGTCTAGGATGCGAGCGCCCAGCGTCACGTTGGGCAGCAGCTCTGGGTCCTTGTTGATCTGGTCGATGGCAAAGAGCATGGCCTCCAGCCGGTGGATGCCTTTCTCCTTCTTGAGCTCACCACAGGGCACGCCGCGGTCACCACGGGCATGCACAGGGAACAGGCCACCCAGGATGATGTCACCGTCCAGCCGGATGGAGTGGGCATGCTCCTGTGCCTCTGTCTTCTGCATGCAGCTGAGCAACCAGCAACACTTGGCGGTCAGCAGGAAGAAGCACCGGCAGGACACGGACCTGCACCGGGAGTCCCTCGCCATGGTGATGAGAGGGTGGGGTGTGGCCAAGAAGGTGAGTGGGCGGGGCAGCAAAGCTTCAGGTACTCAGAGCGGTGGGTGGCGGTCCAGCGGTGGGCAGGAAAGGTGGGTGGGACCATCAGTGCCCACCCACCTATCAGAGTTCAGCCTGGGACCCCAAGCAAATGGGGGGCCTACCACCAATTTTTATAACATCCCGGCCACATGTGGCAAGCATTTCAGAATGAAACTGAAGACGGCGGAGTGGGCAAGGGGACCAGCGCAGCGGGGGGCAGTTATCTCAGATTCTGGCCGTCGAGATCACAGTCTTGGGTAGCACAGGCAGCGGTTGGCACACTAACAGGAGAAAAGGGTAAGAAAACACACCTTAATATCACTGCAGTTTAACACTCGGCACTCCAAACCAAAACAGATGTAACAGGTATCGAACCAGATGGTCACACTTTTTTGTATTGGCAGCACAGAGACATAGCCGTTTACGGGGGGAGGGGGGTAATCTTTCGGGGATAGGAGCCAGGCACTTGGGAGGAAGAGGTCTCAAAATACAAATTAACTTTCTATTGACGGAATATTTTTAGAAAAACCATTCTGGTGACAGTGTGGTTGAGTCTATCGGCGTCACACGGGCTTTGCTATTAAATTGGTCATACGCGTTATATACTGATGGAGTTAATTATCCTTGAGTCTAAAATTTGGACATCATCATCTATTCGACGAAAAGGTTCTCCTTTACGGAAAATGTGGAATAGCCTGACAACAGCAGCAGCCCCAGGCAGAGCAGACAGGAAGCCCATGCGAAATGACTGCAGTTACCGTTCAGACCACCGATCTGCTCGTTTGCGTATTGCTAGATTTACAGTGAATCTGCATGTTTCCATTTCGAGCTTCAGAATCAGAAGTTCATTCCGCTTTCCCTCTCAGCTGACATGAATAAAAAGCATCTGTCCGTCCTTCGCAGACACGCAGGTAATAATAATCCCTGCAGTGGCCTCTTTCCCAAGGCAGTGCAAAGTATCCTGGTGTTTATCGAGTCCGTGTTGTGCCAGAGATTAAGGTTTCCGTTTTTTTGCATTAGATTGGGCTATAATCTGGTCATAATAAAATGCCATCACCATCGACAACTTTGCTTTCAGTGGAGATGTAACAGTATTTTGTCTTCCTTCTTAACATGTAGCTGATTAAAATCAACGCTCATTTTTCACCTTGCTACACAATGACAGATAATAAGTGATTTTCCTTAAACGGCTAATACCAGATAGGTCATCTGTTCATGGTTGATTTTAATAAGGTGAACGTTTGTTTGAATTGAGACGACGTCTCCCTATGAATAGCTTTCTCTACATTCCGTAAAAACCTTATTTATTCTGAAAAAATAATTAAAGATACAACCTGTACAAATGCTGTGTCTCAGGTTTGGCACAGACACCTCGAGGACTCAAAGTGTATGACATTTTGAAAGCAAGTTTGTTTGTAAGTGCCAAAACTTTGGTTTTTGGCTTTAAAAACTGCTTGCGTTGCGAGTGGCCACGTCCTGGCATCTGATGAAAGGCTCTTAATAAACCCGAAGTGGCATCAGATAAAGAGGACGATCGGCTTCTTTTATTGAAACGGGCTGGATGTCGGGGTTAACGCTTCATAAATAAAACAGCATGAAATGATAAGACACCCTGTTCCAAATAAAAAAAAAAAAAAAGAAGAAGAGACTTTCAGTGATTTACCCCGATGCGGTAAAACGAAACTAACGCAGACAACTAAATGTCTCTTTTTGTGCATATAATACTTCACTTATGTAATCTTTAAACGTAATCGCTTCCACGGTCCGGTGATTTTACGATGCCACCAATTAAATGATATACATATAAAACAGTCATCATTATGTGTCGTCTGTACGTAGACATCGATATCCACCGCTGCTTGCTCGGATCGCTGATTTTTATTAAGATTTCACGACATGTAAAAAATAAAAATGTGTTTTCCTCATTGAAATTAGGATATTTGTAAGGACTGTAACAAGACGCGCTTCCCACAATGCATTCCATACAAATCAATGTGTATTAATTAAATAGTCGCAGAGAATTAATAAGAAACCAGATCGCCTCATCAGCGCAATGGTTTGGGTAGAAACAACACGGCATTACTCTGACCGGCGACCTGTCCCATTTCTCATTTTAATTTGTATGAATCGAGGTGGGCATCCCGCTCGGTCTTCTTATGGTGATTCAATTAGAATTTCTTCAACCCAGCAACTCTCAGAGGACGGTCTTGTTCAGCTCAGAAACTGATAGCCTTGGGCTCTCTGTGGCTCTCCTCTTCCCTCCCTCATAGCGCAGCTATCATGACACCGTATTGCGTGCTGCAGATCAGTCAAGGCACAGTCTGCCCACATATATGGACTGACGTGACGAGCGAGCTGTCGTTTAAAAACTTCAGCAATGCAGTTAAAAAAATCGAACGTGCATAAAAATAATACAACCACCCCCCCACCACCCCCCCACCCCCCCCCCCACGCACCACCACACCCCACCCAACACGACACACACACAAAAAAAAAAAAACAAAACCAAACACAAAAAAAAAACCAA
>JAACJT020022649.1:0-33366 GCA_009936485.2 Gymnarchus niloticus | reverse complement strand
CGGTGGAGGACAGGGCGGCCTGGCGTGCTGTGGTCCATGGAGTCGCCAAGAGTCGGACACGACTGCGTGACTAAACAGCAACAACAACTTGATTTCTATTGGTTTGATTTGCTTGAGTAGTTGTTTGTTTGACCCTGCAAATCTACATTTTGTATTATTACTTGTTCTGCTTTTCATTTTGTATTTGTATTAAAGTTCTGTTGTTGAAAGAGAGACTTTTTTTGCAGAATTTCAACTTTCAGTTTGCGTACGACCTGTGAAAAAGCCTTGGAGCTTAAAACATAACTGATATAATTTGCCAGGCTTATCTTTTTTCCCCATATCTGGAGTGGGTTTTTGACCCTGATATGAACACTGTATCATCATGAGGCACAGCGCCAGGACACTAGGAAAACCGCCATAAAAAAGCCATAATGATTCACTGATGTGTGTGCTTTTGTCACCCCCAGTAGCTTGTTAGTAAGGGATAACAAGCAATATTATTTTACAATGTGGCGTATGATTAGAGTTGCCATCCATCTCATATATTCTGGGGTGATCCAGTATGGAAGAGTAAAATACTGTGTCCTGTTTTGAGCCAATAGGGGTTTGCAGTGGGTGTTCCCTTTCATTTCGGTGTTTGAGTTCGCAAGCCCGCCTACTTTCCGGAGTTGTGCGTTGGGGGTGGTGCACTTCAGCCGATGGGAGAATATGCACAGGTAACGAGATACATGGATGTAACACTTCAGCTGCTCTTGGAAAAACTGGGCTCATAGTACGCAAGTATGATGACGAGGGCATGTTGACTTTTTGTAATAAATACGCATTGGGCACATGTCAGTATCCAGCGAAATGATCTATGATTAATTTATTCCGTGACCCCTCAGCTTTCAAAATCAGTCTCTGTATTATGTTTGTGGATGACAGAGAAACCTTGTTTAAGGCAGACCATTAGCAAACTGATGTCAACTCAAGTCCCATGGAGAAATGTAGGAAAATATTGATAAGTTCTAATCTGGAATGCAAAATGATATTAGTATATGAAGACACCCCTTTGAAAAATCCTGCAATACAATTTTAATAGTATAAAATTCACCTAGTTTTGCTTTTGAGAGGAAAGAACAGCGCTGCTGGAATATCATATTTAATGTCGAGAAACAGCAGTCCATTTTGAATCATAGCAGGAGTCCAGTGATTCAGCTGTGGAAACCTAGCTACGTGCTAAATGCTAATGAAATGGCAGCGTCGTTTGTGACCATACTCTGATGTCGAGTTTATGAAGACCTGCATGCTCAAGGCTGTGGAAACTGCATACCCGGCAAGCATCAGGAGTTAAAAATCAAATGTTGGCTTTAGCTACTGTTTGGATTTAAGAAACCATATATACAAGAAAGTTCAAAGTAAATGTGCATTTTTCTTCAAAATATTTAGTCTATTATTTGCAAATTATTTATGCAATTATTTTGTTCATAATACTTAATATTTCAAAATACAGCAATAATAACTTTGCATATAATAATTAAGTACTGTCATGTATGCTTCGTTATCTGAATTATTTGATAAGAGAACCAACTTTGGTCCCACTTAGTTCAGATAAATGATGTTTAACTGTGTTTTTCTCATTACAATTGAGAGATGTCTTAATTGTAGTTTTGCAGAAGTAAAATTTTTCTCTAAAGAGACCTTCAAGCTTTTTTTACATCCCCTTTGAACGTCACCTTAGATGAAAGCATAGGAAGAAATTAGAAATAGTCAAAAGAAAGTGCATGAGTAGTGCTTTGAGTATCTAAGTCATTATTGATCAGTGTCTATCACAGGGACTTCATATCATCTCTACAATGTGTTGCTACTGCTCAAAAATAATCAATATGCAGTCAGCTAAGGCAACATTGCATATCTGAGTCAAGCTCAAAAAAAAAAAAACCCATGCGGTCATTTTTCTCCTGTACCGTGCCAGAAAACCCGTCTCAGCAGACACCTGGCCCATTTGCTGGAGTGTTGGAAGAGGGCTTCTAGCAATCAGCAAGGCCTACCGTTGAGAAGCTGTCTGGCAGCCTTGAAGCGTTTTCGCCAGAACGCGAGGGCTGCATGGCACCCCCCCGTGGCTGCCAGTGTTTCATGGCGGTTTCAGGAGTGAGATCTAGTGGGGGCACATGTGACACAAAGTAACCCAGGGAAATTGTATGGAGTTGTCGCAGACTTTTACTGTGCCGCTCTGCATCAGAACTCCCACCAATGAGTTTTGATCTTGTCCTCGCTGCTCCCTGTGGAACAGAGATCTCTATGCTTTTGTTCATAGCAAATTCATCATGGCTGTCTTGAGTTTCCTGTAGGCTAGGTTTTGATGGGGAGATTTGTCATATATGGAAGCATAACAGTCTTCTGTTTCAACTGGGCAGCATGGAGCGTTACAGGTCTATATCTCGACAAGGAGTTGTTTAGTTTAGCGGCTTGGCTTAAAAACGGTAGCTTGTAATAGTTCATTGTGCATAATTAACGAACTCTCCTTTCACCTTTCTTCAGTTGGGCTTCGATAGTAAATCCAGGTGTAGTCCGCACATTGTTTCCATGAATATATGGCTGTCCAGCAGCTGCCCCTTCGTCATATTCATAAATACACATAAAATCCTGCTGCTCTGAAGTAGATTTCATTTCCTCCCTGTCTCTGACAGAAGCACGAGCAGAACAACAGTGGAGGCCAGACAGGCAGCTCAGAACCAGGCTGCGAGTCCTGGCAGCTCCACAGGTGAGTGAATATGGCCCCTGTACTCTCTCTGCCTGCCAGCTTCCTACTCATGCTGCTCGTTCACCTCCCTGTAGCTGCTGCGCTTTTTCTGTAGGGTGATTGAACAGCCTTTTAATCAAAGGGAAATTAGTTGTTTACTCAAATCTATATTAATGAAGTAAAAATTCTCTTTGAAGCAGAACTCTGACTGCTGTCCTGCGTTACCTTTAGAGTTGTCCGGTGTGAACGAGCCATTCTTTGTACGCATATCCAGTCGATACCTAAAAGTCTAAGTATGAATCAGGTGCACAGTTCTCGATTATCTCCTGGAGGGTCAACGTAAAATGATTTTGGGAGTTTTTGTAAATTCTTCATCTGCCTAAGGATTGTTTTATTTAGTGAGCTATTGGAAACCATGATTTCATATTGCACAGTTTAAAGCTCCCCACGTAGCTGGAGGGTAATGCAAAATGTGTGATAATTTGCTGTGCTTCATGCTGCCCCCTGGTGGCACGTCCTCCAACTTGTTTCTACAGTTTGAGATGCATGGTCTGTGGTATATATAAACTAATGTATTTATTTTTGGGGTTTTATTTCTCTTCATAAAGGTCCAAAGCAGACCTTTTGTTGAATAAATATTGTTTTATTTCCTCCCTAGGCTGTCCAGCTCAGTCCAAATCTCCCTCAGCCGCAAGCCCACTTGCCACCGGCTCAACAGCCCCAGCACCTGTCATCTCAATCGTCACAACGTCGCCCAGCTCCAGCTCTGTTCCATCTGTCTCCAGCCCGGCGACCGTTGCTCCCCAAAATCAGCCGGGGGCAGTGTTGCTGAAAGCCGCTCCAGCTAGTGGCGTAGTGCCCCAAAGCGCCCCGGCATCCGGCCCCCAGGCAGTTCCCCTGCAGCCCCTGATCATACAGCTCCCCCTGGCAGTCACTAATGCCCAGGGAGGTGCCGTGGTGACCAACCACAATGCCGGCGTCGAATTGTTCCCTGTGACATCCCTGGCAGCAGTGAGCACCGCCAACAAAGCAAAAACTACCACAGCCTTCATCCTCCAGAAGAGTGCCCCACCGAGCTCTGTGCTGCCCCTGACACCAATACCGCCGCTCACGGTAGCCCGAGCCATGCAGCCCGGGGGTAGTGGTACCGTCAGCACTCCTGCCTCTGGTGTGTCTGTCTCCTCCACACGCACACCCACACAGGGCGTCTCGGCGGTGGGGGTGACCTCATCCTCATCGCCGCCGTCCTCTGGGCCTGCCGCCACTGGGGGACAGTCCAGCGGATCGGCAGCTTCAGGGCCGACGATGGCCTCAAAAACGGGTATGGCTCACTTTGTGAGAAAATGTGTCGCCGATATTAAATGGTGCTGAAATTTAGGGCTAGACTCAGTACTGTGCTTTTTTTAAACACGCCGAGAAACACATTTAAGTGGGTATCAGTGCCCCCGTTCCCCGTTATTTGGACAACATTGAAAACAAAAAAAGCAGATTCTCTCAATTATTTTATTCAAATAAAAATATAGCCACAAACCATGTTTGGAACTGTTTACAGCTAATATAGATCAGATTTTTATTCTGCTGCAAACCCAAACAGTGCAAGAAATGGCAGAATCTGTTGTGGGAGTTGGGGCTGAGGGAATTTTAGGTGTCTAGATTATTGTCTTTTTATTTATAGACCAGCCCTGTAGGTGGCAGTATAGACATTTAGTTGTTTTATGAGATGCTCTAAACCACCAGCAAATGTTGTATGAAGCAGAACAAAATGGTAGAGGGAGGAATGCACATTAAATGGGGGCCCTACGGTCTCACCACAGGGTCTCTGTTGTACTAAGTGTACTTACAGATCATTGCCTCTCCCTCTTAGATACTCAGCCTGCCAGCTCCGGCACAAAGCCATCTATGCAGGTAAGAGTTAATTCATTTGGTTGAACTTGTTTTGCCATCCCAGACTGGAGTCCTTTTGTCTATTAAAACATTTCGTAAGAGAAGGCACTGAGGTTCTCCGAGGAAAGCCAGTACTGAACCGGCCTGGGACTAAAGAGCCCGTGGCTCAAAGTACTGAAACCACCTCTCCAGTGTCACGACAGAGGAAAGCTGTGAGCACCGACAGGGAATCTCTTCAGTTAAATCCCCTGTGTTGTGTCGTCCCTCACCTTAACATGAGAATTTCCAGCCAGTCGCTTTTACATATCTTAATTTTTGCCAAAAAGATGTGCAGGGTATAGAATTAAAAAAATACGTGCAGACATTTTTTCATAATTGCTTATCCTCTACAAGGACGCTGTGATTCTACTACAGGATGAGGCGATGAGGAGAAAGCGTGAAGTCCACGCAGAGCCAGTGTTGGGTTTGAACCGTTCATATAATATGGAGTTGTTTGTGGTTTAATATAAATGTTACGTACAGCTAGCTGGAATTCTTGTTTTGAGAATGAAGGCTAAAAGGATTCAGCGGTCACCTTTTTAAAATTCAATCTGACTGCAGTGAACAAGGACACGGAACTGGCAGGAATCTTGCTGAATTCTCACTAAATTATGGAAAGGAACAGGAGTCACATGACTTTCAAGCTATTAGAATACATAGATGGAACTGAAAAGAGTAACACCAGCTTTGTGTGAACCTTTGATTCAGCAGTTAGTTGTTAGGAAGTGTCTCTGGAAACTCGTAGCATTGGGCTGATATAACCCGGAATAGTCCGAGTTCAGGAAACCATCAGCGCTGCTTTGATTAAAGTGTGAATGACTCAGGTGGAAGCAAGTCAAAGACCATCATGGTGTGGCCTAGGCTTTTACGAAGGACCATAGTGGTTGGACGTCGTTATGTGACTCTGCCACCCTTTAACAATGGCCGAAGTGTGTTTGACCATTGCTGAACGACTGATTTGGATGATGAACCTAGTTGAGTGGTGAGCTTGAGAAACACACACCTGTACTGCATCTCTCTAAAAACTAGGGATACTTAGCATGGATATCTGCCACATGGATATCTGCCACATGGATTTCCGTGACATGGATGGTATTAGTCCCCATTATAATCTCTTTTATTTTTGGTTGCTGTCTGCCTTTCTGCGAGACTGAAACTATGAGAATGTCACCTGCACCTGAACGAGGCAGAGCGACTTGGCACCTTGGAATCAGTGCGCTTACTGTTCATACAGTAATGGGTCTTCTCAGGTTTAGATGGACGGGTCTAAATGGGCAACAGAACACAAGACTCTTGATTGCCAGCATTGATTGGCAGTTTGGGATACTCCCACCCACCAAGGGGTTTGAAGCCTCATTTGTCCCATCACTATTGCTGGGTATGGTGCTAGTCAGGGATTAGACATGCCAAAGCTGTTCCTACTGGTAATTTCGCTGCCATTCTCTGAATCTATGGTGACATTTTTAAACTCAGTCCTGGGTCACTTTTAAATGTAAGATGTGTTTAACTACCATGAAGGTCTGTATATTCTGTAATAAATATGCATTTTCACTTCTACATATAAAAAGGAATTAATGAATGACAAATGTAATATGAGTGAATGCCAATATGAACTTTTAGTGGTGGGTGGAGCTGTTTTTTTGTAGTAAAAGCTCTGCCCTTTTATATTTTTAAAGTTGTATATAAGGTACACTGAATTGTAGGACAAATGTCGTTTGTCTGGCTACAGGAACAGAGTCATGTAGTGCTCATGCCCTACTTAGACGTGTTCTGCCACCAAATCCTCATTGGGAACTTTGTTTTTACCTGTTCGTTGCTGGGAAAAATGTTCAGATTGCTTTGTTTTGGTGTCGTCTGCCAGAGCATTTCCATGGCAGCTTGGTAGAGGTGTACACTGTATGACTTGTCCCTGTTTGATCTTGGGTTGTTTAACAGGCATCTCGCACCAGTACTTCAGGGGCAGTGATAGATCTGACCGAGGATGATGATGATGTGCAAGGTGAGGAATGCCACTTGGAGTAGGTTTTTTTTTGGCACTCCCTAAGTCATTGTGTCTGAAAATAATTTTTCTTGCCTCCCTGCATAGTGACAGGGGTGAAGAAGGGTCCAGGCCCACCTGGCATTGCTGTGTCCTCTTCGTCATCTTCCTCGTCATCATCCTCCTCCTCATTTCCCCAGCGGCCAATCGGAGTTCCCCCCCCTCTGATCAGCACCAATAACATACATGCTCCTGCTGCCACGGGTACGACCACCACCCTCCCCCTCCCCGCCTGGATGGACCATTTCAGTTGTCTTCAGTAACTGATTAATTCAGTGCACCAAGTTTTTATATAATAACATTGTGCTGTAGCTAAACACAGTCCACATATTAATTGTTAAAAAGCAGAATAATTAATAAAGTGGAGCTAAAAAGAATTTGCTGTGTTGCTGTGGCGTATATGAATTTGTGCCTCCCCAGATCCTCTGCGTAAAAATGCTGGCAAACAGAGTTACGTAAATGAGTGTTGATAAATCTTTTAGCGTATAAGCAATTTGAGACAAAGTCCAGAACAATTAACAAAGTGGGGAAAGGCTCTTTGCCGTCTTGGATTTTTCATTGTTTTGCTCTTAACCCATTTTCAGTTGGATAATGTGTTAATGGACTTTTCATTTTTGGGTCTGTCTTTAGGGGCCTTGCTAAGGTCTTCTCCTCAGACTGGTCAGCATTCTGCAGGTGGGCCCCAAGCGGCTATTCTCCAGCGCTCCCTACAGGTGAGAGTGCGGCAGTTCAGCTTAAATTGAGTTGGGAACAAAACAAGAGGTTAGGTGAGATAGCAGCATCATCTGTATCTATGGCAACTGCTGCTTCAGTGGCTTATATATTTGCGTTACTCTTTAATTTAGTACATCAAGGATTGAATTTGTTGCACAGATATTTATTCTGTCTGTCCGTCAAGCCAGTACTTCCTTAGCCCCCATGATTTCAACACTTTTTTTTTTTCTTCTTCAAAGGTTCGCCCTTCTAATGCCAGCGCTACAACTGCCACCTCCGCTGTGCCCACTTCCAGCACCCAGCCTCCTGCCCTGCCCCCCTTGCCTTCGCCGCCCCCACCGCCGGCCCGCCTCCCCCCTGAGGCGGTGCATACCTCCGCCCCACAGCAGCCCCAGCTTAAGCTGGCCCGCGTGCAGAGCCAGAATGGCATCGTTTTGTCCTGGTGTGTGGCCGAGACGGACCGCACCTGCGCCGCCGTGGACAGCTACCATCTGTACGCCTACCATCAGGACCACTCGGGTTCAGCTGGCACCGCGTCCCCGGCCTCTCAGTGGAAGAAGATTGGCGAGGTGAAGGCACTACCGCTGCCCATGGCCTGCACGCTCACCCAGTTTGTGTCTGGTTCCACGTATTACTTCGCCGTCTGCACCCGTGATGTCTACGGTCGCTTCGGCCCGTTCTGTGAGCCCCAGTGCACAGACGTCATCAGCTCTGTTTCATCCAGCTGAAAGATTTGATGAGAGTGACAAGTTTGGAATCTGAAGGAAGACTGCTAATCTTTCAGTGTACCATCACCTGGATCGACTTGAGAAACATTAAGGCTGCTTAAATATTGGGATGCCGCTGTGCCCCTCTGAAATCCACACAGTGTACGTCTTAATCCATCTCGGTCACCATTGCCGTTTCCCTGTTCCTATATGTTTTATAAAGAAATGTTAAGAATGAACATTTGTAAAAAGCATTATGTCAGTTGCACAAAAATGTTCCACTACAGTATGTTCAACTTAGAAACTAAATGTATAAAGGTGTTAATTTTTTATGTTTTGTCTGGTAACCAGACTTTATAGAACTGATGGATTAAAATAAAGATATTAAAAAAATACCGTGATTGTATTTTGGTGTTATCACTTGGTATGACTTTCGTCATGTATTCAGATCTATAACCTTTTGGTCACAAGTATGGTTCCTCAACCACACTTGAGATGGTGAGTATGACTCCACTAATTTGAAACTGAAATGGAGAAAATGACTTGGTAAGTATGGTGACTTTTGAAAGCGTAAGAGAATGACATTTTTTCTGACTAGCGAAAGAAAATTCTCATAATATTTTGCCACATTGGGAACTGTGTGAATCCACCCAGAACCCGAAACGAATGACAAGTGTATTAATTTTCACTGGGACTGGGTGTCATTATGTCAGTATGACAAGCCCTAGCTCACACTTAGCTCAACTAGTGCAGTGACTCATATAGGACTCCTGAGTCTCAGTCATTGAAAGTGAAACCTGGGAAGCATCTGACTCACATAACTGATAAAAAGCTTTGAGCAGAAAAATAAATCTTGAAAAGGAAGGACAGGAATTGAAAGTCTGGAGCGAGAAATGAGCCGAAAGGCTGGGAATTTTCAAAATGTGGGAATGAAGGAATGGCTCAAAGTGATCCAGCATGTTCTCCAATCCAAAACCGTTAATTAGTCATCGTTGGGTTGAACGGGTCCCATGCCACCTTATTCTTGTGATGGTTCCTGAATATTTTTTGTTGAAGAATCTGTATTTTTTGATTATGACTAATTGACAGGCCTCTCAAGAACAGAAATTTTAGTCACATTTGGCAAAATAATATAAAATTAACCCTTAATGTAGGATATGTTGAAGCAAATCCTAGATGGGATGCAAAATCTCCAGCCATCTGGCCCATGTGTTGATGCATGTGAGTCTTTGGCAGATCCTAGATCAGTGACATGTGTAAACACATGAGTTTGTGAGACGTTTTCCAAGCAAAATGATTATAGATGGAGTGGAGTGGAGCCAAACACAAAAGCGAGAGCTTCTTGGCTATTTAGCCATAAATTTACCCAGTTCGATTTTGTTTAATTTCTTTAAACACTAGGTTGTTTTAAGAGCTTAATAGTACAGAACAGCATTTGAGACATTTACTATCTACTGTGTGAATACATAGTTACATGGGAGTGCTCATTGTTAACAGAGGATAAGTTCATTATTTACTGCTTGGCTTCGTTTGGATAGACTCCAGTGTTAGAGTCAATTCTCCATGCAGTCTGTGAAAAAGTTAGAAGTAATCTGCCAATGTGTTGTGAAAAGCCATGCAGATCCCTTTAAACCACTAGGATTGGTCAAAAAGGCTCGAAAATTCTTCTGTTCACTAGGAAGACTTTGTGAGGTCAGGACCCTGCTTGCTTCATTGAGTTGATTAATGTGCGTAGACCTGAAGATACTCTCAGATTGCTAGATGCTGGTCTCCTTGCGATTCCAGGAATAAATAGAAGTGCTGATGGTGGTCCAGAAGAGTGTGCGAATGTACGTGATGCCACCTTACAGTCATTACATCTAGACTAAAGACCAACAATTAGTCTGGCTTGACATTGGTTCTGCTGTACATGGTGTCATCTTTATATCTTTACGTATGTTGATGTGTCAGTAATGTCGCTCTGTATTTCTTTTACCTACCCATTCATTATTTACTGAGCTTCATCTACATGACGTAGATAACTGACTGATTGGTGCTTGCATTAAATTCCCTGTTGCAGGCCTTCAAAACCACCAATGGACAAGCACCTACCTCCATTGAGTCACTTGTCAAGCCCTACAATCCAGCTCGCCCTCTTCATTTAGCAAACTAACACCGCCCGGCAGAAATGGGCACTCAAATTAGTGACTCTTAGTAGAGTCGCACTTGAGTCGCACATAAATAGACTTTCAACTTGACTTGCACCTCATCCATAATTTATTTCAGACTTGACTCAATCTCCTGAAGAATGATTATTGAACAATAAGAATTTTTCAAAGGTTGGCAAGGCACTCAGCTTTTCTGTAGGAAAAAAAATTTTGATCATTACAACACTGCATATGTCATGCCCACACATTCACACTCAGTATTCTGTGTAGATCACATCATGTCTTTGATCGATACCTAAGCCGGACTCCATTTGACTTGGACTCTATTCCAATGACTTGAGAGTTGACTCAGCCTCATCCCTCGGAGACTTCAGACTTGAACTGGACTCCAACTGAAAGACTTCAGACTTGACTCAGACTTGCATTTTGTTGCTTATGATCATGCCACCTGATAATAACCTCTCCATGTGAGAAGTCTCACTGTCGACAAATTTTGTGCGGAGTCCGTCAATCTTAGAATAAGTTGACCTTCTACGTCTAGTCAGCAAACTCCCAATCGACTTTCAAAAAATGCTTCAAGACTAATCTCTTCCTGGCAACGAACTTATTAACTCATCCAATGACCGTCGTATCCTGTCACTGATTACCCCTTGTTCATGTTAATTTCTACAAAAGTTTATCAGCCTATCTACTAGGACCTTAAACGTGGTTTTCGTTTGAAAATAACTTCTGGCAGGTTTACCTTAATTCCTATATAAGATGTTCTATAGCTCTTACTCTAGCGCTGGTCTGCACTTGTTACCGGTCCATCTTTGGGTACTCAGCCCAGCTGCACTTGTACCTTAGGTAGCTTCTTAGCTATTGACTATTAGCGAGGTCACCACGAGCGAGGTCATCATGCGCGATTGACTAAAAGCTATTGACTAGCTTAGCTATTGTATGCTGTCGAGCCAAAAATCGCCTCACAGCCACAAATGATCAGAGTAGCTCAAAATGGTCCATATGATATAGTTTATTGCCTTGTGCAAAGGAGAGGTCTCACAGGATCACCAAGGCAATCACCAGAGAGCTCTGCCCTTTATAGTTACAAGTCCATCTTTATAGGACTCTACAGCCGTCTCTTCCATAGCAGGCAGTTATCGGTTCTAACGTCTTCACCCAGGAGTAGCCCTTGAGGCTGTGTAATCTCCTGTGCCAGAAGGCCTTCTTCTTACTGTATAAACACAGCTGGGCCGTGTAGCACATTCATGCCCGAGAGAAACGCCCAGCTTGTTCTCCTGCTCTCCTAGACACCCCAACAATTCTGTCCCAGCCCTGAGCTTCAGTATGTATGCCACATTAACACATCTTCTGTACACACATTTTGTCTTAATATAATTAAGCATTGTGTACAATCAATATTTTCCCTCACAATGCTGTGATGTATCTGTACATCACTTTGGACAAAAGCGTCTGCCAAATAAACAAATGTAAATGGCCAAATAGAATCATACTATTTCACTCTTGCCTCTATTTCTAAAAACACTCATATCTGAATTTTCTATGGTTACTTTGCCCTGGCAGAATGTTGGCCAGTGTCCACCCCCAACGACCATCTAGAAAGCATTTCTCCAGCATGCCTAGTTTTCTGTCTAGGTTTTGTTGTTGCTAGTCATCTTCTTATTTCATGATTGACTTTTCCAGTGAACTGTGTCTTCTTATACTGTGCCCAAAAATGACAGCCTGAGTGCATAGTTTGCAAGTTTACAAAAAGTCGAGTCTGGTAAGAAACTCATCTTCAGAAATATAGCGGTGGCCAGAAGCTACATTTGCAAGTCTTCTTCCTAGTAGACATAATAAAAACAGGTATCTTAGCAAGTCATTTTTGTACCTGAGGGCTACAACTGAGAGGGAAAAAATAGGTCACACATACTTGATTATTTTAGAAGGTTTTCAAACGCCTGCTTGTAACTGGTGTGTCCTTGAAACTCAAGTGTTGAACATATTTTTTGTGCCAATGCACTTCTACCCCTTCCATGGTGCAAATGACTGACTTTTGTAACAGCCTGCTGTGTCTGTATCATTACGCTATCATATTATTTTTTTCCGAGTAACAGATGCTTATTCCAAAACAGCTGGCACAGTTCACAAATTTCCAATTTCCCATCTGCAGACGCACCAGCGCTGTTTCGGACGAAGCACCTTCATCAAGGCTGTGACGGCAGCTCCACTCCAGGGATTTCAGCTTTGATTCGGCTCATCACAAGGCCAGCTACACCACCTGTTGTCCTTTTGGCACTGGTGTGAGCTACGCCGTTAAGGCTGCCAGTGTCTCGGGGGATATTTGACCTGTGTGACCTTCAGATGATCATGACTAAAGATAAGTGTCTGCTTTGAGCCATACACACTGGGTGCCGTTTTACTGCTAAACTTGCAACGCTCCACATCCTTTAAGCTAAAATGCATCGGAGCAGAGGTCATTTCAACTTGATGGTTGGCAATATTTGACAGGTTTGGGGTTGGTGATGATATTTGTGCCCTGCGTGCAAATCTCATGGTCATTGCTGGCTGGTTTTGCTTCAAGGTCTGGTATCAGCTTCACTTCTGTGCTTCTTCTGCTCCAGTGATCCATTTGAAGGGTCCTGCCCTGTACCATAATCTCTCTATTGACTGTTTATATAGTTCGTTCTTTTGCTAAGCCGAGGGGCTGGAAACATTCCTCCTCCACCTGTTCCATACAGTTCAGACCTGGCATTATGCACGATTTAATAATCTGTATAATTTCCATCCTTTTTCCCACTCTCCTCTTCTTTGCCTCTGCCTCTGCTCAGCAGATGTTGGTTTCCTCGTTCTTTCATCTCGGCTTCGTCATTAAGGCTGTTGTTATGATATCGGCCACATGGGGACAGAATAGCACAAGTTTAAGACCTGACAGCACAGTGGCGTGGGTATTGATTCATATTAATCATACTTAATACTTAACCTTAATACTGCTCTTGGCAGCAACCTGTACATGTTGTTGCTATGATGATGTGAAGTTTAATGTAAAATAATGGATGATATCACAAAATGGAATTGAATAGGAATGCAGTAATGGCTGCTCTTGCCCTAACACTTTAGATGTGACACCTTCTGGAAAACACGACACGTTAGTACATCTCATATTGAAGCCACCTAAGAAACTATGCATGTTGTTATGTGAAACCTTTCTGCCAGGTTCCAGATTTCCTGTTTTCCTGCTTACATGTTCCTTGCATTTGTGTGCATGTTTCTTTTTCTTTAAGAACCTTTTCTACATTAACTGCAGCTGGAGACGTGTGCCAGGAAAGGTTGGAGAGAACAGCAAAAGCCAGAAGGGCAAGAAGAGGCTGCGATAGAGGCAACTGAACTGGAGACGGATGAATATGCAGACGGAAATCGGTGGGGGTGGTAGGAAACGGGAGGTAGGCAGAGGCCTTGGACAGGGGATCTGTAAAGGAACATGTGTTATTTGGTGCCATAACAGATAGGACACGGGTTCAGAAGGGGGCTGGTGCCATTATACCCTTGAATAAGGCATTTAATCTCTGTTGCTTCTGCGAATATCTAACTATAAATCAGCTGTATGGGTTAAAAGTACCTGGCGAGCAAAGAAATTATTTCTGTTCTACTGAGAGGACAGAATCAGTGAAGCCTGTAAAGAGAATGAAAAGCAGCCAGTAGTGAATCTGCTCTGCACTCCCCCCGCAACCACTCTGTAGACCTAATATCACAGCGAAATGTTTACACCTGTTCATACTTCTCAGAACACTACATTTTCCCACAAAGTGCAACACCGCACTGTCCTAAATGTTATTCTAATGAGTGACAGAGCGCCGTCATCCTGTGTCTTCTTCGTTTTCTTTGCTGTGTGCAAATGCCGTCGCTCTATTATCCATTTAACGACAATCCTTCTTGTGTTAGAACTGAAAACAGACAAAGAGCATTGATAGGAGAAAAGTAATGTAGCTATATTTGAACTTAAGAAGTTATGGAAACATAAAATATGCTGTATATGTTGTGTAACAAGGCAGTGTACACTAGACAAGGTTGCGGGAATACATTTTTCCTAACAGCAGGGGGAGCCGTTCGCTTTGAATTCTTGCAAAAAGCTCGTTCCCTGACATTTGTTGCGAAGACCACCCTCCCCTCACCACGCACACGCATACTAATACGGTGGAATGGCCCACCTCCTGGCCACCCTCTCTCACGGTTTTCTGGCAGCGGAGGGAGAGGAAGGAGTGAGGCAGAGCGATTTCAGTCCGGCATTCTTTCTTAGCAGACAGACAGTAGCGCTGGTGCGACAGCCGACACTGAGCAGTAGCCTCCACACCTGCGAGCCGCTGTGACGCTATAAACACGCTCCACACTCTGCCTGCCGATAGAATCTCATAACTGCTACAGTGAAGGGCTATTTGTTATTTTTCTTTGCTGGATAATATCTTCTTTGCGACATAAAAGAAGACAGAAGAAAAAGATTGGGAGAGGGGGAATAACTGATGACCCCCCTCTCTTAAACAATAAGACGGAAACACGGGAGCTTCTGGAGTATTCATCTTTTTCTTTCGATTTTTGTTCTTCTTTTTCCTCATCGTGGTGCTGGGAGGTGCTTCATCTTTCCATTTATTTGCGATTTCCCTCCTCTGCCTCCTCATCTATTTCTCTATCTACCTAGTCAACAATTTCTATTATGTATGAGTGAGGAAAGGGGAGGAAGACGTAGAAAGGGGGGAGAGTTTTTTTTTTTTGGGGAGGGGGGTTTGTCTTTCATTTTCCCCACTCATCCTTTTTTCTGTATACCCGACCCTCCTTACCCTTCTCTCCATCCCTCCATTCCCCTTCTTTACTCATTGCTCCTTCCTCTCATCTTGCCCTTACCACAGAACCTCTTCTCCCAAAGTCAGATTCGTTTTAAGACATAACTTTTTTGGCAGTTCAATTTAAAAACATATTTTTAAAAAACAAGCAAAAAAAAAAAAAAACGCCTCTTCATCAATGATATTATTTTTTTTCCCTTTTCTTTTTCTTCTCCCTCCATCTTTACGCATCCCTGTATTGGGGGATTCTAGAATGTATTTATAGGTAGGTTTTACGATTGTTTAGTGTCTGTCTATCTGTCGGTCTGTGTGTGTGTTTGTGTGTGCATTATGTATACATGAAACACGCATTATCACACACACACACACACACACACACACACACACATAGACACACCAAACTGAGGAAGGCTCCCTTTAAGCCACTTCTCAGTCCGCATCCATTTGTCTTTTAGCTTTCATCCATGTATCTTTGTAACACGCAGGAAAAGTTGTGATCTTTCAGACCTTTTCCCACTTTGAGAAATCCAATTATTCCATTTTTCATCCCACAAGAAAGAAAAGCATACCTCCTCCTCCTCCTCCTCCTCTCTGTCCATCATGCCTTTGGTGCCTGTTTTAGCTCGAGCCTTTTTTAGCATATGGTCGTTTGCTTACTGTGAGGTTTGCATTTACAATTAGTGTCCATGTTTGAAGGATGGTGTCGTTTTGACTGGAGCCCGCTGAAGACCTCTCATGCACTCTTTTTGTTAAACCACTTTCTTAAACTGTTCTGATGAGCGCTTGTGTGCACCACCTCCACTGAGCAGCTCACCTCAGACTATTTTTTCCTCTTCTTTCCGCCATTCTACTGGTCTGTCACCTGTGTATTTTCCCACTCTTGGTTCTCCTTGTTACTCTTACCCCCTTCTGTGTCTCGCCCTGTTTGACACACTTTCGGACATTAATTAAAGACCCTAAGACATCTTAACGTTTTCAATCCCCTCATTCGTTCTCTTTCCATTTCTTAAATTTCCATCCACCCCTTGTCTCTATCTCTGCATCGATCCATTTGATTACTATTTATTTTTACTCTCTGCATTTAAAAAAAGTGTGCTAATTTCCTCCTTTGCGTTTGATTTCCTGCTTGGAAAATTCGTGTATGCAGAATTAACCCGAGACTAATATCCGACAAGCGGTGGGCGGGTGGGCGGAGAGTGAAGGGCAGAAAATGAAAACGGAGGAGACCAGAAACTTGTACCAGCAGCTGTCAGTGTGTGTGCCGCGAACAGTAAAAGTGACCGGCCGATAAGGAAATAGAAAGGATAACACAATGTCTTCACTTCACCACTCCCTCTTCGTCTCGCTTCCCCATCCTTCACGTACGAGGTCTTAAGATCTCGCTTAAATTGCATTTGAGAGGGGGTTGACAGTTCTCATTTTTGGATGAACTTCGCCGTAATAAATTCGTTTCGGATTTAGCTTTTCAAGGGATTTCTCTTGAGGTGGATTCAACGTAAGGCAGTACTTATCATTAGTGATTACAGCCCTTAACGTAATTCGGGATTTATTTTTTGGTCTTTTTTCTTCTGGACTAAAAATATTTCAATACTTTTTTCCTATGTTGATTTTGAATGAAATTCTGTCATCCAGGAAAAAGGACCACATGTTTTTTTTTTTATTTTAGTGTTAACATGCTATCCGTACTGATGCTGTACTTATTTTCCAATCGCAAACATTAAACCCGAATTACTAATCTATCAAAGGAGAGGGTTTATTAGGTGAGTATAGCACTATTCTGACACCTGCTCGTTCTCTCTTGATCCAGTCTTGAATGCATTTCATTACAGTCGCTTTTTCCGTGTGAAATTCGACAGCATTCGTCGTCCAAATTCGGGCATTAAAAAAGTGCCACTATTAGTAATCCAAAGATTTCTGTGTGTGTGTGCTCGTATGTACGCGTCATTGTGGGTGACAGTGTGGTTTGTCATTTGACTGCTGTGAGGATGAGATGGAAGACTGAGCTTTTTCAATTTTGTTCATTTTTTTTAAAAGTCTTCCGCACCTTTGTCTCAACAGTCAGGCTCCACCTTTCACGAATGCCCCACTTCTCTTAATCCTGGGCCCCATCTTGTATATGTTTACTGTGTGATGTCATCTGTGTATGAGATTGCTTGATGTCACACACCCATCTCCCTATCTCATACACAGTACAGTCATGCGAAAAAGGAAAGCAGTCCCCCCCCCCCACCTCAACACCTTTCTAGACCCTTCCACATTGATGGTGCTCCTTTTGAGGCTCTTGTGTTTCCACGTATTTGCAGAGCCCATAACTGTGCTTATGGTGGCATCCCATTATCAGTCTGGCTGGCCATGCACGCACATCTCTTGACTTGTGCTCGAGGTCCCCGCTGCGATGAGCGGTTGGGTGCTAACTGGGCCAGCCCGTCCTGTGCACTGAACCATGAGTGCCACAACTGGTGCACCAGTCTGTGTAGGCTGAGTTTTGGATCCAGTGACCTTGACCAGTACCCTGGAACATTCTGTGTCATGCCAGAGCCTTTGAGGCACTTTGTAAAGCAATCTCCCCAGTCTGTGCTTTCCTTCTCCAAAATAACAAGGGAGATGGATTTTTTTAGGAAGAATCTTAAATACATTCGAGCCTTAGTAACATCTAGCTCATGTTCACACTGAATACATGACAATGTTTGTTTCCTTTAAGCACACACCTTCTGTTCTTGTATTTCTTTTTCTGTGTCCGAGGTTTTCCAAATGACACAGTTCTTGTATTTTCAGATATTGTGCTGGGGTAGGATTTCTGCAGCTAAAGGCTCAGTGTACACTCATGAAGGTCAGCCAGAGACTTCCATAGTGTAAAGCAGAGCTGTAACACTGACCCACGCCTGCTGATGAAAATAAAGATGAGTGAGGTTTTCATGCTATGTCAGTACCAAACTATTTATTCCTGGCTTTTTCTTTCTTACTGTGATGCATGTTTCACCATCCAATGAGCAACTTCTACAGATCCAAGGAAACAAAACGGATATAAAAATGTTATGTGTACAATTTTTGTGACTTTAATTGTTTGTCCATGTTTTTTTTTTTGTTTGTTTACTAACTGTGTGTCTTTTTATTTGTATTTGTATGCTGTATGTGTGTTTGTGTGTATATGTGTGTGTGTGTGTGTTTTTGCTGTTCTATGAGCATAAATGGCATTATTGCTACAGTTCAAATCCTTGTGTGAAATTAATTCATATATAAAATAAATGATACATGAAGTTGCTTTCAGTTGACCTGGAGAATATCTATTTGTATACATTTTTTAAATATCAACAATTAAATTTGAAATGCATATTAATTGTCTGTCCAAGTAGTCATAATAAATACACGTATCATCTTTATGATGTACTTTGTAGTACGTTCATGTGGCTTTTGTTAGAGTATTCATAAAGAACGATTATATCAATATGTGAATTTTCCACATTAATGCATAGATGTAGATACGTTTCCATGCTTCAGTTTAATAACGCGATGCATAATTCATCAGCCTGCCTTGTGGTATCGAACTTTTCTCACGGCCCATCAAACTCATTCCTGATTTTTGGGTTTGGAGAGACTCGCGTTTTGGGTTTCATATACATGCAGATGTTAATGAAGACAGGCAGGAGCTCTTTGGGGTAATACACGGCATGTACGTACAGAATGGACTGATGTATTGATGCGGGATACGAGTGATTACTTCTCCTAAATGGTGTTACGGGCAGGCAGTGTACACGGAGCATCGTCTCACCACTGCAGCAAGGCGCGCTGGTGGAGGTTGCTCTAATAACAAAATCGGCGAGCGTCAGGCACTCCGTGAGCACATGTAAAGCCCAGAGCTGGGGCGTCGCCCCTCTCCATGCCGGTCTTCCATTGGCGCGTCGTGATGTGTGACTGGTCTCCTCCGGTTCGCGCCTTTGAATCTCACACCTACCCGTTCTTCCCTCTCCCACAGACCTACAAACAGCAGCAGGTGAGATCAGGCTGCCAGACGGGAGGAGATGACTAAATAGGACGGTGGGAAGAAGGGGAAGAGAGAAGAGCCCCGTCCCCGTCTTTCTGCTGGTGTCACACGCTCGACGCCCCCTCTTTCGTCACCCAGCCACTCGTCTGGTCAAAGCCCGGAACGAAAAAAAGGGGGACACCCAACAAAGCTCGTCAAGCGATGAAAGGATTATGATCTGGACAAAAGGCAGATGAAGGGAGCTCCTCATCCCTCCTTCACTCTTTCTCCATCGATCACCTTCCCTTTTTCTATGTTTTTTTGTGTATAGATATCTGTACAAACATTTTCTGTTTCCTGATTATTTTGTCTTATATTTTGGTCATAACGAAAGGGATAACAAAACTGGCAAAAATGACATTGGGATTGTTACGATTAAAAAAAAAAATTTAACATTATTAACCGACTTGTTAATGTTATTAGATGATTAATAATTTTGACGTTACTTAAATTCTTCCCAAACAGATTCCATGTCAAGTTTCATTTAGTTAACACTCCTCCCCCGAAAACAGTGACAAGCAGTCAGATCTGTAACTTTTTCTGTGAGATAAAACGTTTGAAAATCACATGGACTACACGCTTATTTTTGTCATTTTGATCACTGGAGTTTTTGAGAATCTGTCTTCGTAAAAGATTCAGACATAAAACCTTTGAATTATTTTGCCATTTAAAAAAATGTGCTCTCACTCATCTGTCCACATATTTATTACTGAGATTTTTTGTCTTCTCACTCTGTTAACTGAATCTTTTCCACAACTGTTTTGAAGGAAAGTCTGTTTTTGTTCATTTTATAAAAACGCTTAAACATATTAATCTAGACCAGAATCTCAGCCACAGATAGAAATGCAATATTTTCACTTTTCCATCTCCCTACTTTTTACCAAATCTTAATTGGTAAAGCAACCGTTTGAATCCATTTAAACTGAAGTGCAGACAGAATTCCCCCAATTTCAGTTCATCCGTGTGTCCCGTGCATCAACACAACATCCTCCTCCACGGCTCTCCTGCCACCACCACCCCAGTCGCCCATCTCCATCTCCATTTGTTTGGCTTCACCAGTTCATCCATACCTTAGGCTATGAGAGGTAGAGGGGAGGCCCAGGTCACACCAACATGCCAGTCCTGAGAAGCAGGAAGGAGAGTCTTGCTGGCCATGAACAAGGTAAGACACTCATACTGTTTGATGACCTTGCTGCCACTGCTCTCTCTCTGTTCACTGATGGTGTCGGTTGGTGTAAGAACCTTGTCTGTCTGTCCTCCACCCAACACACTGTCACTGACTTACTACTGAAAAGTAATGCTTATTAATGGTTCCCATCTCATATGTACCATAATGTATTAGTTTAGAAGTAGTCATTAAATGTAGTGTTGATTTACTCTTTGTTGATAGGCTGGTCAGATTGGTTCTTTTTTCTGATTCTGTTGTTGAGCTGCAGATGTACATTCCATTCATCCATCTTTCAGCCGTTCATGCAGTAGCAGGGTTACCTTGGATGGGATGCCAGTCCGTTGAAGGGCTTGAACTGTATTCTAAGAAGTAATTAAAACAATTATGGAAAAGGGAGAGAGAACAAATCGAAAACTGAATTTACTTACATAATACCCAGGATGTCGTCCGGGGGTCACTGAAAATGGTGTGTGTGTGTGTGTGTGTGTGTGTGTGTGTGTGTGTGTGTGTGTGTGTTTCTGGAGAATATTTGCTATTTGGTTGTTTTCTTGTGAGGTTACTTTCACACTGGAATTGTGCGGTTGTCTGGAGCCATGCCTTTTAGAATGACATTTGAAGGGACGCGATGGAAAGACAAGAGAAGTTCGGTGTCTTGCTCTCGTTGACCTATTTTGTCTTCAGCGGGGAGCTCATTGTTAGCAATGGAGCCAGCTCTGACAACACTGCCGAACCGATGGTCCATCGTGGGCACTGCTGAGCATCGCATTCATTTGCGCGTTTTCAAGAAATTGATGAGTTACGAAATTAGTTTGGGAAGAGTGTGCGTTCGTTTTACTTTCGGTTTGTTTTCATTCGGGGATGGGAGTTAATTTAAAGTTTTAGCTGAAGCGGCAGCGTGAGGGATGATCATTGGGGCTCATCTGTCAAACGGTGACACTAATGAATTCTGTCACGAAGTGCCGAAATGCTCGAACTCCGCTCTGTGGAACACGCAGACAGCAGCGCACCTGCCGCTACTTAAGTGATACCGTTTGGACTTACTGTACGCATGCTGTAAATGCAGCATTCCCGAATGTTCCCTTCAGTTTTATTTCGATGTGTTTTCCTCCATTTGCCGTCCTCCCTTTTCAGCTCTCCTCCCTCTATTCTGAAACAGTAGTATCCCTGCCTGCCTTCACCCCCCCCCCTTCCTTTCGGAGACCTGGTCACCTGGTCCCCTGTTTTTAACCCAGTGCTCTCTTTTCTTCATCTCCTTTCCCCTTCCCTCACTAGCCTGCACCTGGAGTCATTCTCTTTCCCCTTTTCTTTTGCGTTTTCCCTTGTTTAGTCCTTCTCTTGGCCCAGTCTCCCTCTCTTCATTCATCAGTTGTACTATTTATACCTGTAGACACTTCTGGGTTGACCAGCGGTCTCCACTGAATACCACAATTTTGCCTTTCTTTTAGTGCTTCTCTCATTCTTCCTCACTCACTCTGTCCCTCTGTCCTTTACTCTTTGTCTTTTGTCCCTCTCTCTTGCCACCCTCAGGCTTTCGACTTTGAGCATACTCTCTCCCTCTCTAAGTCCACGGGCCATCAGTCAGGTGCGACAGTCTCTGGCGAAAGTGAAGGAGGTGTACACACATAAAGAAGGATTTTCTCCTGGGGCTTTAATGAACTTCTCCTGCAACTACCAGTGCAATTACACCTGACTAATAACTTTAATAAGCATTTCTGTACATCCCTTTCAAGATGAATTCCTTACCCATGGGCTTACCCATAGATTCTACAGCAGAATCTATTTGTATAAAATTACAAAGCTAATAAATATATTTAAATAAATTAAAAACTTACTTGCATGACATTTTCCATTCCACTTTCTGTATTTGTTTGCTCAAACCCCAGTTTAAATTCATTACTGTCACATGACCAAGTGGCCAGACAGATGCAGTGCTGATGGATTTGTAAAAAGTGTCTCTGGCAGAATCTCTGCTACTGTCATGCCAACTAAACACGTTTTATCTAATGCATTATCTAACGTTTGACACGTGGAAGAGGAGCAGTGACAGACTTAAAGATGAGAAAATGGGACAGGGAGGAAAGGGGAAGAACACCTTCAAAAGGGGATGAGTGAGGAAGACTTGATTTTATTAAAAGGTGTGGGGAGTTTGATGGGTACTATATATATACCCCTGTAATCTGGGGGAAGAGAGGAAGGGTTGAGATACAGCAGTCTGTGTTGAAAAGAGGGCATTCTTTTCAGTGTGTAGATGGACAGATGGAGGGTGTAATTCTGTATGTGCTGTGCTCAGGCTAGAGGAAACAGGGAGAGACTGTGTGAAAGAAATGTACTGCCCAAGGACTGGTTTGCACTATGAGAGAGGGTATTTACACGTGTGAATATAGAAGGGTCCAGTGTTGCTTCTCTTCTGGCTGGATGACGGAGCAGTGACATCACTGGTACACCTTACGTACAATTTGTTTCTGTCTAGACTGAGCCTTTACTAGATCTCCAAGACCGCTGCTGCCACTGTTCTATTTGGACCTGAACAGAATACCCAAGTTGTCTCAGAACACCCCTTTAGCATGACAGAAACACCCAAAACTGTGCAGGTTATCATGCATTCCTTGTGCCGGCTGAGTGAAAATGGTCACCTAAGTAAATTACTGATGTTCCAGAAGTTCCACTTCTTTGAGAGCGGATGACGCTTTGTGGGTGACGCTCTGACAGTGAGTCGCTACGCTTTGCTGCGGCTCCCTCTCTAATGTCCTTTTCGTGCCTTTTTCTGTCCTCTTTCGATAACGGCTAATCCTGCGCTACTCTTGCCCCCCTCACCCCCCCACTCCTCGCTTCCTAGCTGCTGCTCTGACTCACTTCAGACTCCCCTTTACAACAGCAGCAGCTCTTGAATAACCTCTCCTGCCTCGCTGTCGTGTCCGTCAGTTTTGTCCCCGCGGGCGTCGGACCGGACTGTTCACCTCGGATAGTGGCGGCCGGTGACATTTTTCGTCTCCTAATTACATACTTACTCAGTCGACACCTCCGTTTTTCCATTTTCTGAGGTGCTTTCAGTGTTAATAAGTTGAGTTTAGGAGGAGTGACGACTTGCTTGCCCTTTGTGTCTTCGTAATAATCTCTCCAGTCCTGTCCCACAAATCTCGCCTCCTCAGCTTGATGCGTTCCCGGACATATCAACAAACGGCTCGTGTTTTGAATCGGGAATCCATTTAGTTGTCGTAAACCCGGGGAGAGAATCCAGTGTCAGTGTTTATGGCTTTCCTGCATTACAATAACATGTCAGAATAGATAAAGGTATCTTCTAACTTTATTAATTTTATTTCAAATCCCCAACATATCATACTAAGTAATGTTTTAGAGTATTAGTATCAATCTCACAGTTGGCACTAACTGGGAACAGATTGGTTATTAATTAATCATGACCGGAGAGGATGAGGGAGAGGAACAAAAAACCAGGAGGGGGATATTGGGGATGACAGGGGGGTGTAGGAGAGAAGCAAACCATAACAAAGATACCTGTGGGGAAACCCAGCTGCTGCCCTGCAGCCAGCCACCTTTAAAGACAAGATGATTAGGAGTCACGCCCATTGACTGGCCCAGGTGTTACGCAGCCCGTGTTCGCTTATTTGTTTATCCTCTGCAGTATGTGTGTGCTGACTACGCTGCATTTTGCTTAATAGCATTTAATTATGCACACACCATATGTTTGTATGCGTCTATTATATGCAGGGATATCGCAATATCTGCTCAGGCAAGTACAGTACAGTGTTAAAAACGTAGCCTGTTTGTACGATGCATTAATACATTATTTCCTTGTGGCATTTGTGAAACAACGAATCAAACGGAATACTGCGGATGCTACATCCGCTAAGTTAGCATAGCTTGGAAAGGCGTGTCAGCTAAATTAGCATTACATGGAAGGGAATGTTAGCTACATGAGCAATGTTTGGAAGCATGTCTGAGCTAAGATAGCATGGGATGTAAGGGTGTGTCAGCTGGATCAGCACTTCAAGATGGGCATCTTAGCCTGGTTCTCCAGCTCGAATAGCACTGAATGGTGGAATGTGACAAGGAGGGCCATCGCGTGAAAGAGTGTCTAGGAATACAGAGGCAGATAAATGAGTGGGAGAGACTTATGGAAACTGTGATAGGTGCGACATCTAGGTACCACTGAAGTGGCAGGGGTGACAGGCAGCCAGTGGTGGACAATTGACATCATACGAGTGTGGATGCCAACACATTAGGAAGCAGATGCTTAATACAAACCCTTTGTGAGATCAACCACATCAGCGTAGCCGAACATTATGAGCTGCAGTGTGCAGGTTTTAGCAGTGACTTTGGAAAAGAAACGAGCTGAGAGTTTTAAATAATAACAATCAATTATGGAATTATAGGAAAAGGCAATATTGTGGCCTTGCGAATCCTGGGGGGGTCTATCAGTGTCAATAGGTGTCATGCTTTCTCCTCCGCCTTGCAGCAAATCTGCATTCAGCTGACTTGCTTTCTGACGCCACCCGCGGAGCACCTGGGGGGAGGGATGATTGTCAGCTTTCGGGGGCCTGTCGGACAGCAGCCGTGATGACCTGTGCCGCGCGGGGGTGCGCGCGCGTGTGTCTGCCAGGTTAGTACATGGCATACCTCTCCAGGGACGTGGACTGAGAAGTGGTGACGGGGAAAAGGCGGCGTATGAATTTCATTACAAGGGAGATACAGCTGTTCTGATGTTCAGACAGGTCCTGAAACACCAGACTCCACACTGTGTGTATGTATGTGTGTGTGTGTGTGTGTGTGTGTGTGTGTGTGCCTGTACAGTATAATGTATAAATCTGTGTGTGCGACTCTGTGGGGGGGGCTTTCGTGCTGTATATGCTCCCCTCCCCTGGCTTGGTGTTCGTCTGTGTTCCTGAGAGACTTGCTGCTCTCTGCATGGTGGGTAAACACTAGACCCCCAAGTATCAATCTGGGAGACTGATGGAGGGAGGGGAGTGAAAGGTGAAGAACAGCGGGGGGGACAAGACTGTTTCTCTAGACAGAAACTGAACTCTAAAAGCAGATTGCAATAGACATATATTAATAATATACATTTTATTTTAATTTTAGCCACCCTTAATTTAACCTTTCTTTCTTTATATTGAACTGCATTCTTACTTTATCAGTTCATCACTGACTGTTTGATTCCATATTTAAACAAAAGGTCCTAGTTTGTAATGCTGAGGTTCTGTATGAAATATCTATTTTAATAAGATAAGATAAGATATTATTCATGCCAGAAGGAAATTCTTGTGCATACAGCAGCAAGGTACATTGTGCAAACAAGTAAACACAATGCAACCAAATTATATTACAAAGTAGACATGAATGAAAACGAAAATTAAAATGAAGTTAGCGGATGGATATGCACAGTGGATTATAACAGGTAAGATAAGTGAAAATGTGAAAAAATATTTTACAGCTTTCTACCACAGAGCATTGTAGTAAAAACACATATTATATAATTTTAATGAGATTTAATTACACTGATCTATATTTGATTTACAATTTCTTTGTAAATGTGCTTACAGACCCAATTAAATGGATTTTATGCATGCAATACAATAGTCTTTGACCAAACAACGTTTCACTGTAGTGTTACTCCAGATACAAATCATTAAAAGTAATATTTTGTTATTAGGTGCATCTGTACTATGCTGTGGTGTTGTCCTTTATTCAGTGGTGCAGTCATAATACAGTGGTTTCATATACTCTAAAATCAACTCTGGTTTAATTGTAACTGGCCTGCAATGGATGGCACCCATGGCAACCGCCTGTAAGATGGGAGAGGACCCCTGTTATAAAGAATAGAATATACTTTCTTTGGACCACGGGCGATTGAAAACAAAGAGATACAAAGAGAAAAAAGAAGTAATTATTCCCACTCAAAATGCGTGTTCCGTTTGAATTTGTTGTATTTCAGAGTTACAAGTAAATAGCACATAAAACTTAGAATACAGCTATACTACGTGTCTTTATAATGGTTTATAATGTCTGAAGGCCCCTATTGTCATAACGTTCTAAAAGACTTAACATGGGAAAAAAGCTTAACGTGACATAATGTTTCAAAACAAGAATTTAGGAAAACAAAAATTCTTTTACACTTCGATGGGCATACAGTAATTCTATTGATAAATGCCAGCAAGTGTAATCCAAAAACAAAATTAAAGTGTGAGAGAAATTTGTTTCTCCTGAGTTGTTGTTTTGGTACATTAAGCCACGTTAATCTGTTTCTACATAATGGGTTTGTACTGTATGTAGAGGAAAATGTATGTTTAACGTGAATTTTATAATTTTGTATTTGGATTACTGTTTAAGGAATTTGACAATAGAATGTAATTATGAAGAGCCGAGCGTGAGAGTAATTTGGTTTTATTAAGCCACGTTAAACTTCTTGAAATGTCCCCAGCGTCGAAGATGGACGGTGAAAGCGCATCAGCCAAAATTTTCGGTTTGGTCTATAAAGTTAGACTATATTATATTTATATATGATATAACCTATGAATACAGTTGAATGCAGTTTAGTTGAATTGAAAAGAATTCACATAAAATACATTTCAGCAGAATCAAAGTCAGCATTTGTATTTTATTTAACAGGAATTAGGGTTCCACAACGCCTCTGGGCTCGATGTTTTGACAGCTCTCCTGCTAAATCCAGGTTAACTGCGATACAGAACAGCCGGGTGATGGGTGATGGGAGGTGGGAGGTGGGTGATGGTGACGGACTTGTTGCTTGACAAGGTACAAAGGCATGGTGTCATCACATTAAGGATGAAACTGCTTGGTCACGGAAGCACAGGCAAGTGATGTTTTGTAAGAAGGAAGTAATACTCTTATAATATGTTTTCACGTTTTAATTATAAAAATGGTTTCATTGCTAACATTTGCCATTCTACTTAATAATAGCACTTGAATGTAATACATGCATTTAGTGATATTATTGCTATAGGGCTTAATATTCTTAAATGAGTTACGAAGCAAGTCTTCAGAGATGACGATCATAAAGTATCCAATAGTACATACTGGCTGGGCGTTATTGTGACTTAAGTCCAATTCAGTATTTTATTGGTAATGCCTTGCCTTAATTAAAGAATAAATAAAACGCCGCCTGCGTTGTCCGGACATCACGGACTTGTTTACTCAGAGCGGCTCAAGCCGTTCATTGAAAGGTCATTTATGCTGATTAAAGGGTCGCATACTTTTAGGTAGGGATGGCAGACGCATGTCCCGACCACCTTTCAGGCAAGCTGAAAATCTCCGTAACAACTTCAAGATGTGATGAATTGCGATTGTTTTCTGCAAATTTACTTTCAAGGCAAGCCTTCGCCCCGCATTGGCGACTGAACAAAACAGCGTGCTCGTTTTCATCGTCGAATGGTAGTTGCTGTCTAGGCGAGTATTCGATTAAATGTGCTGTTTGTCTGTAGAAAACTGAAGTGAAAAGCAGTGAAAGCAGTTTTCTTGGGCCGCACTCCTGAATTTGTGTGCCGCCGTAGCTCGCGTGCGCTCACGTGCGAGATTAATAACTAATTTTTATAGGATGACGCGACATATTTTGCGGAATTTTGCCACGATTTTCGCATTTCTGTTATTATTATAAAACACATTCCGAGAGTCTCAGAAGTTTATTCTATAATTACGGAATCTTGTATCGAATCCATGCAATCACACGCCCCCCTTATTTACACGCATACGGAATGAACATAAACGCTGGCTGATGAAGTGAGTAAATCAAAGAGCAACTCTTTTCAGTTATGGGGAGATAGAGCTGTGTATTAAAGTTATTTGTCAAGAAACACGGTGACTGATTACCAGATGTCGACAAACAGGCCGCGATCATTTACTTTGTATTTCCAGACTGATGGCGACGTTCCGGGCGTTGACACTGATGGATACTCGCAGACTCGCACCAGTGAACGGGCTAACATGTCAGAGGGGTGATTAAGTGTGTAATCTGTCTATGGCGATCAGGCAGTGGATATCAGGACAGAATTAGAGAGAGCCATGTCTTTCCTTATCGGCAGCCAGCTGCTCGTACCTAGGGGTCAGTCTTAAGTACTCGCTTGGTGAGAGGGTGAGTATGAGTGCGTTTGTAATTGACGGTGATGCTATGCTTTCAGTCATATAATAAAAATTTGATATTCCTTGACGAGCATGACCACCAGAAGACATTATCTATAAATATTCTTTACACAGGTCACTGTTTGGTTCTACTGTAATATTATGGAAACCTGATTTCCATTATTGTTTGGGCCATGCTGGTGCACATTGAATTGACTATAATAGAACGTATGATAAAACTGCAGTCCAATTTTGCGCTTGTTCTGCGTCAGTATGCTAGAGTGTTTGTAATATATGGCTCATTTAAGGCTTTTCATTATTAATTAAATTTCATCGGGTACCAATTTTAATTTACACAAGTGTTCTTGTTCCCAAATTTTTTTCTTGTCGGCTACAGGAACTTCCCCTTCTTTTAAAATGCCACATTCTTCAATGTACTATATAGTCTTATTGGGGACCACAGAATAGCTCAGGGGGTTGCACTGTAGCCTCACAACTGCAAAGGTATAAAATGTGATTTCATATGAAATCGATAAATTGTAAATGTATCAATTAACATTCAGGTTTTTTTTTTTTTTTTTTTTTTTTGTCAATATAGTCTTAAATAACTTTATTGTGTTAAATGATGCAGGCTGCTCAAATTACACTTTCTTACCTGAGACAGGATCTGCACTTATGGAAACCAAAATAGACCAAAGGCGAACAATTGTTTTTATATATATATATATATATATATATATATATATATACCGGATCTGTTTAAAGTTGCAACACAGGGCCTTGGTAAATGGGAAGGTTAAGTCTTGAATGACTGCAGGCTGTCCGTCGAAGTGCGAGCTGGCACGCGAAGCACCGCGGATGTTTTAGCGCAGGATGTGTCAGCCGGTGTAAAAGTGCGCCCCCTGGTGTCGTGCTAGTACAAGGTGTCGGTGTGTACCAGTGTTGAAGGTGTGTAGATACTGGGGTACAGTTCGATCAACACTTTCTTGTGGAGGCTTATTTGAATAGTTGCCATGGAAACTGGGCACTGTTAAAGAGATGTATGGATGTTCTTTGCATCTCTTATTTTCCTAACCCTTTCCTGTCTCTAACTTTTGTTTCTACGTCAGTTGCTGTTTCTTTCACTCTGTCATCCACCTTTTCCTCAAGGCACCCTTTTTTCCTGTCACCTGTCGATCTCTTTCTGTCCAGTGCCTCTTTTTTTTTTGACTGTGCTTAGAATCTCTCCACCCTTCTTTGTCTTCTATCCCCTGTAACCCCTTGACGTCCTTCCACCTCTACCCTTTTGAGTCTATTTTTTCTACATTGTTCCCTGCTGCCATTTTGCTCTACTCATCCTTGCTTTCCACCATTTGCACTCCTCCCATCCTCCCCCAACCTTTCACAAGCTTGCCGTTTAGAAAAGTAAGCAATTGACAATTAGCACACGGACCTGTAATTACAGCTGACAAACTTGCAGCAATTAATGGTCTTAAAGATGCCAGTTTTCGTCCTCACACTCCCTGCACACCTCCCTTTAAGACTCTCTTTCCTTTATTCCATGGTGTGTCTTTGTTATGTTGTATTTGTTATTCTTTTCAGTCTGGCCAGTTTTGCTAATCCGTGTCTTCACCATCTCACTCTTCATTGCCCTGGCCGGAGGGGGGTTAATATTAAATACTTTAATATTTCTAATGCAGGTTGGTCAGTCTCTGTCACTGTATGACTAAGTGTATGAGCTACAGCATCACTGTTAATGAGACCAGCTTTATGCAATCTCAGCCCATCCAAAGACTTTTGGGGGGAGGCAAAAGGGAGGCTTGCAGGCCAGTACTAGGGAGAAAAACGTATTCCATACCCGTTCCTCATTTACATAAACTTATCCGCAAGTAGTTTCCATTTATGGGCTTCTGCTCTTGAATAAGCACTTGTATTGAAGTATTTCTCACCGCTGACCTTAACTGTCCTCCTCAGAGAATGTACAATTTCACCTTGGTCTCCATCAGTCACCTCTGCTTGAGACTAAAGAGATTTAATCCTCATTTCTACAAATATGACAAACCTTTTTGAACCAGAAACCACGCCGGTGCAGTAATCGGTCTGTCAGTCATCCCGTGGCGTCTCTCGCTGTCGCTTTCTTGCTCTCTTCCTCTCTGTCTGTCAGAACGATATCCAGGCTGCTGTTTGGAGACCATGTGATGCTAATAGAGCAACATTATCCCAACTCGACAGATATTTAGTCAGTTGTCTGCTTGTGAGTGGATACTGGCTCGGACCCTCTGTGCGTGGGCTTAACTCGTTGCTTGTACAGTATACACCATAGATGCCATCTCTCACTGAATTCATATTCATTGTTAACCCTCCCCTCTCCTGTTTCTGCTATCTGGTTCTTCTGTGTTTCCTGAACAGATAACGAAACACAGTGACAGTTAATGAATGTTTCTGTATTCAGTCTGGCTGGGGTTTGTAGGGATACTGCTCACCATCTTTGTCCCTCCTCTCCCTCTTTCTTTTACCTACCCAGGGATTGCACTTACTCTCCTTCATCATGCCTTTCAGCCTTTACCTTGCCCCCTCTCCTGCTCATCGCCCCATCTCCCCTCTCTTCTCCCTCTCATTCTCCCTGCTCTGCCTGTCCCTGCTGCTGATCCCCGTCTGCGAGTCCCGGCGAGGCGGAGGAGGCGGGGCCGGCGGTGGCGAGAGGGGCGGGGCCGTGATCATCCCACCGCACTACCCACCGGTGGTGGCGCTCCCGCCCCCCTCCTCCAAGCTATCCCACGGCCTGAGCATCGCCGTGGTCCTAGTGGGCAACTCCAGCGAGGTAGCACTAACTGAGGGCCGTGAGAAGGACGACTTCCTGTACATGCCACTGCCGCCCAACGTGGAGCTGGTCACCATGAACAAGACGGACCCCAAGAGCATCATCACGTGCATCTGTGACCTGATGACCAAGCACTGGCTACAGGGTGTGGTGTTCGGTGACGACACCGACCAGGAGGCCATCGCCCAGATCCTGGACTTCATCTCGGCTCAGACGCACATTCCCATCCTGGGCATCCGCGGAGGCTCCTCCATGATCATGGCTGCCAAGGTATGGTTGGAGCCTGGGAGCTACGGAAGGTTCTGGTACTGAACTGATGCTGTTTTGCTGGCATGATCCGTTGAGATTTTCAGCAGGGCTTTGACAATGTATACAGATGCCTTATTGTTGATTTCTGCCCATAGTTGTTTGAAATGACAAACGGGAAGCTTGAGGAGTGAGCAAGCGTGTTGTCCTTCGGAGTGGGAGCGAACCAAGAGGCGTGTAGGGACAGGAGACCATTTGAGTGTGGGCTGTATTAGGGAGCTTGTTACTTTCACATGAAGACAAAACCTGCATCCGTGCCAAGGAGAGGGAAGCGTTGCAGTTTTTCTGTTTCCTGTTAATTTGTTACTATCGCAAAATGCGACATAAGCCAACTTGCATCTCACCCGTGAAAACTGGCCAATGGGATATCAGTTTTAAACCGCTGTCCTCAGTGGCATTCAGCTCCTTGGCGTCCTGAGTGGCCCCAAGTCCTGCAAACCTGAAATTAGTCATCTCGTCTAGCCAGCCACGCCAAGGCTGTCATTTCACCGCCGTGTGTTTCCCTTCGCCTGGCCGGCGCAGTTTTAGCTTGTAATAGATTCCCCGTCCACCCACACCTCCGGCGAGTCCGGCATATTAGCCATGCTAACTGTGACTGCCACAGAAGGGCGGGGGGGGGAGGGGCTTGTGTCCACCACACATTTGTAAGTATGACATAGTGCACACCCAGGGGAACAAGTGCACAGAATTTAATGCTGCCTTTACCCAGAGAACGACAGCCTGGGAGCCAGGTACTCAGGCTGCCTTCTGCCTAATAAAAAAAACATTCAATTAGCGGAGGGTCAGGAAGTCCGAGGCTAGCTGCGGCTCGTAAATTACTTCATAAATCTTCGGAAAACCAGAACCTGGTATGTTGGTCCAGAATGCATAAGAATCTGCCATCAACGAGGGCCGAGCCCAAACCGTTTAAATTCCGTTTGGCTGAATTATTATTCTAGGTTTGATCAAAAGAAACACAGTTACATTTTGTTGCTAATTTGACACCTTTATTGTAAGCAGCATTCTGTTTAACCCTGTCGACTCGGGGACGAGCGAATTGAACTGAAAAGCCCTTTAGTGCTAATTGGTAAGCCTCAGGGAGTCCATGTCCTTAGCTGCTCTGCTATTTGCTTGTGTTCAGTTGAGGAGGTAGAATGGGGAGCATTTTTTTTGTCAGAGATGGGAGCAACGAGGACGGGACGTGAGCCAAAGGCTGGAGTTTGAATGCGACAATTTGCTGCAGAATCAGGAGGGCAAGGGCAACACGGCGGAGCAAAGAACAGGTGGGGGAGGCAAATAGGGAGATTAGCTTCTCCTGCATCCGCTCGACACGTTTCAATCGCGGGGAAGGCCGGGGCTGGTGAGTCGGGGTGCGGATAGCACGCGGAGAAGGAAGGGCAGGTGGGCGCAGTTTTAAGAGGAGCGTTCACGGAGGGCACGGCGAAACAGGAGGCAGTCGAGCCACAGAAAGCCTGGAGAAAAAGTCTGAGCGTGAAATGTGAGGGGAAAAGAAAGAAAAGGGAAGATGAAAAGAGAAGTCATAGAGGAAATATTCTTCCCTGTCTTTCCCTCAGTGATTACCTTCCTCTTATCCCTCTCCATTCTTTCTCTGTTTCTCTGTCTAACTCGCACACACTGAAGGCTGAAAGCCGCTGATACAGTTGGCAAGGCAACCGATTGCATGCACAAGTATATCTAAAAAGGCGGACAGAGAAATGTGTGTGTATATAAAGAAAATGAGAGTCATAGTGTATGCCTGAGCCAGAGGCGGGTGAGAACAAGGAGAATTGTGGACATACGCTACATCCTGTATCCATGCGGCAGGCAATGGAGGTGGTGGGGGGGGGGGGGGGGGGGGTCGGGGCCGTTTGGGGGGGGGGGAAAAAGGGGGGGGGGGGGGGGGGGGGGAAAGGGGGGGGTTTGGGGGGAAACGGGATGGGGGGGGGGGGGGAGGGCG